>JBCNJP010007291.1:0-55976 GCA_039602395.1 Deinandra increscens subsp. villosa | reverse complement strand
CTCATCCGTCGTTACCCACACATATAAAAACATGTGTAGTTATAAACCTACATATAGTCAAATGTAGGTAAATTATGTGTGGGTGAATACCCCAGTTTCTTGTAGTGTTTGATTTCTTTTAGACTTGCCATTTCCTCAATTAGTTCAAGGTTATGTTTTCTATAATTTTCTATCTGGTCAACACATTCAATTTTGCAAAAAAAAGAAAGTACTTCATTTGGTATCTCATTACTTACCTCATAGTTTGAAGAATATCCATGGATAAAGCAGAGGAGTTCTCAGTACAGTAAGAGTTTTCTTTTGCCATTAAAGCATAATTGATAGGAGAGAATTCTTGCATGATTTCCTCCCAATCAACACAACTGGTTTGATTAGCAACCACAGCAGATGCATGGTTTTGTGGCTTTGAGCTTGATGAGGGAGCAGTAGGACCTTCAGTGAAAACACTTGATGTTGATGGTTTTGTTCTTGAGAATATGTCATGTGTAGGGTAGGTAACTGGTGTGTATGTACTGTGAGGTTTCTGATATTTGTTTCCTCCATCTTGGCTTGTGTTCTCTCTTATGAGCTGCGTGCATTCCCTAGCATAATGTCCTAATTGGTGACAATTGTAGCATTTGGCTTTACTTTTGTCAAATCCAGTTTGAGCATTTCTATCTCCGTTGAACTTTCTGCATGTTCTTTTGTAGAACCTATGTGCACGTAAGGAGATCATTTCTAGTTGTGCGTTATGCCCATTTTAGATCTGATCTAGTGAGTCCATTCTGACTATTATCTGGAATATGAGCAAAGTTGTTATAAAAGAGAGGCATGATTTCATTACCTCTGGGTGATGTAGGATAAGTGATGAAAGGAGCCTGTTCACTGTAGTGACTTCTATCTTCATGAGTAGTGATAGGTGCAGTAGATGTTGGAATGGTTAAGTTCACTCGTTTGTTCAGAACACTAGACTTTTCATTGATTTCCATTTCATGTGCACTGAGCATTCCATGAAGTTCACAAAACTTCAAAGTTTTGAGATCCTTGTTATATGTTATGCTTACAGTATATACTGTCCAGACATCAGGAAATAATCTCAGAAACTTTCTGATCACGTCGCCATTTTCCATCTTCACATCATTTCCCTGTAATTTATCAAGAAGTTGAACAAAACGTAGATATTGAGCATTCATACTTTCACCATTTTTGTGAGAAAAAATTTCATATCTTTGTTTCAGAACATGATTCTTATTTTCTTTTACTTCATCAGTTCCTTTGTACATTTCATTTAGTGCTTTCCGTAGATCAAAAGTTGTTTTGCAATTTTTGAAACCTACGAGAGTAGAATTTGGAAGTGTTACCTGTAATGCCCATTGTAAAACCACTGAACGATCTTACTACTTCATGATTCGGTAATCGGATAAGCAACGAGAAGTAAATAAAGCTTCGCTTTATTGATTCACAAAGAGGATTACACAAAGTCTAGAGAGAGAATTACACACTTAGTTACACACACTTAGTAGATGTAGAATGACAGAACTTCTAACTAGCTCTCTCTCTAACGAACTATTTATAGTCACTTACTAACTGGCTGGCGGACCACCCACGTACCATCTGCTACGCCCGTACCATCTGGTACGGTGGTGCATATGGTACGGCCAGTGACTATATGACTCACACAGATGCTCTAGATTAGATACAATACACGAGACACACGTTAACATAGGAATATGCTCCAACAAACACCCCCTTAACGTGTAGTGTATCTAGCCATCTATCTATCTAACAAAACTTCAGTTTTCAATCTTCAACATTGTTGCGTTCGATCTTCAAATTGGAATCTTGTCAGAATTAGAGCTTGCATGGCTGGATCAATCTTGAACAATCTGTGAACTTCAAGATCCACTTGTGAAAGATATTACATACTCCCCCTTTCACCATGCTTGAGTCTTCTCACATAGAAACCTGCAATTTCAGAAGACAGAAACGCGACTTTTCTTTTCTTTTTGAAAATTAATTTAATCTTGGCGCAAAACTTCTCTTCGAGAATCCAAGTTGTAATTTTGAATTTTTGAATTTTGTATCGTGTATCGATTGGTCGAGAACAAATAAGAAACACAATCTTTTTGGCTTTTTGAAACTTTATATCAAAACACACCGAAAGTATTTTTGTAATTTTTCTAAGTTTATACTAAAACACACCTAAAATCTTTTTGGATTTATCAGATATGAAACATAAATGCAATACAGAAGTGAAATACTGGATCACACACTATTTTTGTCTTTTGTGAGAAAGATCACAACTTGGGATCATATTGGTCATAACATGCTGAACTACACTTCAATTTCAATTACTTCGGCACACAAGTCATGTCGATTACTGGTATAATTTGTCCATCTTAAACTCAGGCACAATCATACTCATAACATCTGGATATGTTATTGAATTGATTAGGTTGCTTTGACCAGTGTACCCTACACTATCAGACATATTCAGATATGTTTTTACTTATCACACTTTGTGATTTCATTTGTGATTTAATCACATAATGATTGTATTTATGATTCAGTCAACTGTGTTCAATGCAAAAAGAAATAAGAACGTTAAATTGTCTACCTTAAGGTCGATCTTTCGATACGCAGATAAGGCCTCGGATTTAACAAAATAAGAGAATAAAAACAAGCTGAAATTGTATAACCCAACAACAATCAGGTCGGTACTCCCGTACTCGCAGAGAAAGTCCGATGAGTTATACGAAACACCAAAGAAAATAAATCAGAACATCAAACGAACAACAATCAGGTCGATCTTTCGATACGCAAAGAAAGTCCGATCGTTTGACAAAATAAAGAAAATCAAACAAGCTTAAATCTTTGCAAAATGAACGCATGTATACACAATGACTTCTAATTTTTCTTTTTCACATATATTTTCTTGATATATCATGAGAAATGCATTAAGATGTTGTCCACTTGGTCAAGCATTAGTATTTAGTGTGTATCACATCTGAATACTTTCTGATTTAATGCCGAGCCTACCATGCACATCGAGCAATGATCTTATGGCTTTTTCATCTAGTTTATCCATGAGCCAGACACGTAAGCCAATGTACCATCATTTCCCAAATATGTCGGATACAATTTCTCATTTTTCAATGTTTTTGTATTTTGTATTTTTCCATTTTTCTCCCCCTTAAAATGAAAACTCTATTTTTGGATATTCATTTTAACAAAAACACAAAGACACTATTTTTCGTTTTTAAATTTTCGCCCCCTAAATAACAAATGGAATGTGAAAGAAAGAAAATTGACCAATCAATACGGATACCTTTCAGTTTTTAGCTTTTAGAAACACTTTCAATTTTGAAATACGAAGCATTCAATTTAAGTTAAGCAGGAGACTCCACTATCAGTAATCGCTTGAAGCTTGAACTTCACAATCACCAATAGGTCTTCTTGAAGAAACCTACACACTGGTTGAAATAATGAGTACTCAAATGAACCGAAGCACACAGCTTCTGGTCGACTAGTGTCTTCCACAAAGTCATTTGCAGCCTTGCTGACCATCTTAGGTCGCCACTGCATTTTGGCTTTTTCATTTTTAACTGAATCATCATCATGTGATGAACCATCAACACTGGAATTAAATTTGAAAAATTATTTCTTTTTAGATTTTAATGTAAATGGTGTTGACTCAGTAAAAATTCTGCCTGATTCATCAATAATGGTGGCAGATTTGTTTGAAAAATGATCTTTTTGCCATTTCAGGACAATCTTTGCCATGTGTCCCTTTCGGCGACACTGATAGCACAAACGATAAGATCGTTGAAAATGTGAGTTGTCCTGGAATGCATTATACTTATCATCAGACTCAAATTCATCATAAAAATCATTATCAAAAACCTGTAAACGATTGGAATGAACCCATTTAGAAGTAGGACTTCGAGGAGTAGAATTGGATCCAGATGATGAAAACTCCTTAACTTTGTGAGCATCTCGATTCGAACGGTCAAACGAAACCTTCTTCTGAATCTTCCTTCTAAATCTTTTTTCCATTGCAGACATGATCACTTGAGCCAAATAATAGATTTGTTCCAAGCTTGTGTCTTTCTTTACCTTTGGAACTTTCTTGGGCATATTCTTCTGGACAGGCTTCACAAACTTCTTACCTTCACTACCTAAACCTGACTGTTTGTAACAAGGTAGTTTTGATAAATCTATTTGAGAACTCGACGAACCAGCTTTGGCAGCTTGATTGAAAGAAGCTTTAATATCCTTCAACTTGGTTGCTTCCACCAACTTAGCAGCAGCTTGTTCTTCATGCACCTGCGTTTCATCCTTTTCCACTTGTTTGCGAACAAAACCAACTCCCTCTTCTGAAATCAATCCACCAGAAACAAACTTTGTTGTGAATTTATCAACCAAACTCTCCTCATTTTCCACTTTCTCCTTTGACTTCTTTGAAATTTTCAGATCAGACTTCGCAGTAGCAAACTCAGAATAATCACCAGTTACTTTAGAAGATTTGACATCAGCTAAAGGATCAGTTTGAACCAATGGAGGTGGTAACTGATTGAATTCTTCACCGCCAAACACTCTTTTGAAATTCTCATCATTGCACAAATAACTTGTGAACGAATGTGAATTCTTCAAATTATTTAGTTGACGATTCAAATCCAGAACTTGAACGTTTAGATCTGATATTCTTTTCTGAGCTTCACCCAAAGCCTTTTCTGATTCTATCAACTGTATTGAAACTCTGTTAGACAAAGACTATTCTCTTCTCAGTTTATCATGAGTAGCAAACATCTCTTGTGTGACCTTTTCCACCTTTCCTTGATAAATCTCTACATTTCTTGTCAACAATCTATTTTCTTTTGTCAAATCAGTGACTTTGTCTTGGAAGTTTGACTGGAGGACTTGATAATCATTATTCGAAACCAAAATTTCATCATAAGCTTTCTGAAGTTTAAAATTAGTAACCAGAAGCGATTCTACTCGTGCTTTTGATTTCTTATATAATGCATCAAAATCTCCAATAACATCCTTTGCTTCGAATTCCCACTTTTCAACTTTTGTAACTAACTCAGCATTTTCATGTTGTAACTTCACGATCTGTTCGTTATTGACACTAACCATCTCTTCCAATCGTGCTTTTAGCTCTAAAATCTCATCTATCAACACCTTCTTTTCTTTTTCCAACATGACACTAGCTTTGAAAATTTCATCAGAAGTTTCACACTTTCTTTTGTAATCTTCCATCTCTTCCTCTTTCTTCTCATATTCAACAACCAACCTTTCCTTTTCAGAAATCAATTCTCGAATCTTTCTGTCTTTTTGAGCAAAAAATTCACAAGTTGACTCATATCCACTAACTTCATAATCACTTGTTTCAGATGTATTTGTCTCAGATTCAAATCCACTCGATTCAACCTTGAAATTAGCCATTAATCCATAACTTTCTGAAGAGTGGAATACAAATGCAGATTCATCTAGAAAATCTGCAGCCCAATCATAACCTCCCTCAGTCACTAGAGCTTTTGCCTCTTTATTGTAATCATGATTATCCGAATTCCTTGGTTTAGAAGCAGATTGCTTGCATTCTCGAGCAAAATGTCCCAATTTAGAACATTTGTAACATTTCAGTTTGGACTTATCTAAACCCAGTATGGCTCCTCCCATAACAGGATTCTTGCCATGTTTTCTCATAAATCGTCTTCCTTTTTCAACAGTCATAGCCAACTGCCAATCCAAATCCAATTTATTTAACTGATCTTCATCCATCTGTTTTAGATCCTCCGGAACCAAACCAGAATTACCAATTTGACTAAATATGGATCCAGACGAAGATGATATGAACGCACATAACAAAGCAGCTAGATCTTCGGTTGCTTGATTAGAAGTAGATTTGCTTGATGATCTATCAGGAATAGTAAAACCGCAACCCGAAGAATAACCAGTGTTTTCAGACTTTCCAGCAAGAAAAGCTGTTACTGGTGGATTACTACTTGAAATAGAATGTGATTTTGTTTTAGCATGAACAGTAGCAGAATTCTCCCCAAAATATATTTCAGGATTCTGAACAGATGGAGTTGCTGACTTTTTCACAAGTAATTCCATTTCCCGAGTTTGTAATTTGCTTATCAGCTGATTGAATGTCCAACTTGAGTAGTTTGGATCATTAGACAACATCATCACAAAATTCTCCCACTTTTCGGGTAGAGCTTCCAGAAATTTCTCCTTTAATTCATCATCTTCTTTCTTCACACCTACAATATCAAGTTCATTGATCAAATGTGAAAACCTTGCAATCAAATCTGTGATCTTCTCATTCTCACAAAGCCCAAAATTATCAAACTCTTTCTTCAAAACTTTCTTTCGAGTATTCTTGTACTGATCATTACCCTCACATCTTTTCTTAATAGCATCCCATAATTGTTTCGAAGTTGGAAAATTCTTAAACTGATGCATCAAATCTTTAGGTAATGCCATCGTGAGAAAACTATAAGTTTTATTTTCTCTTGCAAACACCTTCTTTTCTTCAGGCTCAAAATCACTTATCGACTTTGGTAATGTATTAGCAATCAACGGATACTCATATTGTGTTTCAATCGGAATCCAACAATCAACATCTTGGGAGTATATGTAAGATTCAAATCTTTTCATCCAGCCATGATAATCTTCCAACCGAAGTAATTTAAGAACTTTCTGGGTTGTTCCAATCTCGTTATCATAGTTCAACTGAGCTTGCATTGATGATTGAACAGCTGAAAATGCCTGAAAATCGCTCATTTTGAAATTACAATACCGAACGTAAAACTTGTAACTAAAAAACGGACGTCTTCCAAGCATATTTTAGTGGTCAAACTGGAGTCTACTGGCTGTTAGGCTAGTAAACGTCTAGATCTCGTCGATACGAACGTTTTGACTGGTATTAGCTCCCGTAACTCTTAACGGTTCTCAAGTTACGTCAGTTTTAGTGAACACATGTTTTCTGCCAGCGGACCAACCTGTTCCCAGCGGACTAGTTCCGGATCAAATAAACTCAGCGGACCAGAAACAGACCAAATTATCTCAGCGGACCAGATTTGTACATGCGGACCAGACACGGACCAGGTATCTCCTGCGGACCAAATTTGGTACGGCGGACCAAATGGTACGGCGGACCAATGGTACGACGGACCAGAAAATAACCGCCACGGACCAACTTTGAAGATTGCCTTCCGGACCAGTTTCAGCGACCAGAAAACTGATGAAGATTGCCGTGCGGACCACCGGCGGACCAACTGTTCTTGATGCGGACCACGCAGAAATTCGACTGATTTTCATGAATTTTGATGTTTTCGACTGGAATTTGCTTCAGAAAGGTGCGAAAATACTTCAGAAACACTCAGAAATCATTTTCCATCGTTGAAACACTCGGAATTGCGGAAATTTGATGAAAAACAAAGAAAACCCAAAATTTCTCACTCTAGAATTCAAAAATTTACCAAAATCACAGCAGTAGAGCAACCAATTGCTCTGATACCACTTGTAAAACACTTAACGATCTTACTACTACATGATTCGGTAATCGGATAAGCAACGAGAAGTAAATAAAGCTTCGCTTTATTGATTCACAAAGAGGATTACACAAAGTCTAGAGAGAGAGAATTACACACTCAGTTACACACACTTAGTAGATGTAGAATGACAGAACTTCTAACTAGCTCTCTATCTAACGATCTATTTATAGTCACTTACTAACTGGCCGACGGACCACCCACGTACCATCTGGTACGCCCGTACCATCTGGTACGGCAGTGCATATGGTACGGCCAGTGACTATATGACTCACACAGATGCTCTAGATTAGATACAATACACGAGACACACGTTAACATGTTAACAGATGCTCTAACACCCATAAAGCTTTGTGATCTCCCTCAACCAACTTGTGGTCATCATCGGAATAGTCAACAATAGCTTTTACTATATCTACACTTGGTGTAGTAGCGGATTTCGTTGTAGGGATAATGGGGCCATACGTAACAGATTTCTAAATTCTTTAGTCAGAATGATGAAGATAGCCTATCATACGCAATTTCCATGTATCAAAATCGTCGGTCATGAATGATGGTGGTTTGTTAGAACTACCATTTCGTTATTCTCCCATGATTAAGGATGAAAAAGTGGAAAGAGTGACTTTTCACTAAAAACAGTGTATGTGGGTAAAACAGAGTTTTAAGAACTGAATATGAGTTCAAGTTTTAAAACACGAGCCAAGGCTCTGATACCACTTATGGGATCGAAATCTGGTTACAGAGTTTAACCAATTACAAGGTTTTACTTAGAATTAACCAGGCGGAAACAAGTTAATTCTTATGCTCAGTTTGAAGTAAAGTAATATGAAATCGAATACAAGACAAGTATAACAATAATATGAATAAAACTGGGCACTGTATTATAACTTGTTGATTCGAAGTACATATCAGAGTGATTTACACTTGCTTATTTTAAGCAGGTTACACGTATCTATATATAGTTCCCTAAGGAATCAGGAGAACCCTTGATTCCTCTAACGATCATCTAGACCGTCGAGTAAAGATACATGAACTAGAATAGTATTAAACTAGTCTACAAGATAAAAGTATCAGCTTCATGTCAGGAGAATGGCGGGAAACTGGATCAGATGTGTTAGAGACAAGTGGTGCTGGTAAAGTTGATGTCCGAGATAACTCGCCTTACCGAGGTAACTTGAGTTATCATGGACGTATCCATTGCCCGAGATAAAACAGTGCTTCCGAGATAAAAATCCTTCTGAGGTAAAATGACATTCCGAGGTAACTACAAGTTATCTCGGGCAGCCTGTTCTTCCGAGGTAACTTATCTCGGGCCTTCTATTCTTCCTAGATAACATGTTTTAGCCGATCAACATCATTTCTTCAGGAGAAATAAGTCCTTACATAGGGCTGCTTCTGCCTATCAATGTCTATATGCTGGATTTCCTAGCATCATAGAACCAAAGAAATATGAAGAAGCCCTACAGGATCCCCACTGGATCCTAGCTCCACAACGGGAGCTAGGACAGATTGAAAGAAATATTGTGTGGGATCTACTTCCAAAACCTAATAATAAAACTGTTATTAGAAACAAAAGGGGTTTTAGAAACAAAATAATGAAGATGGTACCATAATCAGAATTAAAGCTAGACTTGTAGCTAAAAGGTACTATCAACAAGAGGGGTTAGATTATGATGAAACCTTCACACCAGTGGCTAGGCATGAAGCAGTGAGAATAATTTTAGCCTTCGTCGCGTTCAGAGGTTTTAAGGTATATCAGATGGATATTCAATATGCTTTTTTAAATAGTAAAATTGACCATGAAGTTTACATTGAACAACCACCAGGATTCGAAAATAAAAAACTTCTAAATCATGTGTGCAAACTTAGAAGGGCATTTACGGCCTAAAACAAGCACCAAAAGCCTTGTATGACACTTTCTCTGAATTCCTTCTATCACCAGATTTTAAAAAGGGATCAATGGACACAATCTTATTATTTAAAACAAGAAAAGGTCATTTACTAATAGTTCAAATTTACGTAGATGACATCATCTTTCTTCAATTGTCCTCAATTTTGCAAAGAATTTGAAGAACTCATGACCACAAATTTTGAGATGAGTGTGATAGGAGAACTAAATTACTTTATGGAAATTCAAGTCAAACAAAACCAAGATGGAATTTTTATAAACCAAGGAAAATATATCAAAAGTCTTCCAGAAAAATACTCTCTCACTAAGGTGCTGATTGTTTTTTCAGAGGTAAATTGTCTACAGTCTGCGGACCACATCTGCAGAAGAAGATGTGGACCTAACCTTTGCAGTCTGTAAGAAGAAGACTGTTTGTTTTTTAACTACTGCGAACTGTTAATATAAACTGAAATTTAAATAATCCGATTTTTTAAACTTGAAATAGTTTTTTAAATTAGTGATGAAACAATATAGTTAAAAACCACATGAAATTACATGAAATTCATATGATCTAAAACAAATGATTTGTTTGACTTTAATACCTCTTACAATTATTATTTGATTTTTATGATCCAAAACAAACAATTTGAACTCATGAAATATGAAACCACGATAAAGTAAAAGGAACAAAAAAAACAAAGAAACTTCCCTGACAAACCAATACAAAATTACAGTAGAAACTCGATAAATTAATACTCGATTATTTAATAAACTCTCTAAGATAATATTTTTTGCCGGTCCCGACTCGGGGATAGGGTTCTAAATTAATAATTCGCTAAAATTATAAGATAATACATTTTTGATAATTTCCTTTAGACCCCATATAAAAAAATATAAATTAATAATTCCTTATATATAGTATATTACATGAATGATTTGTGAAGGTTTCTTGAAGAATGACTCAATTGTCTTTTGTTTTTTGTTAAAATCAATTTCCCCTTGAACCTCGTCTCTAATTTTCCATAGCATGGTAAGAACTTCTGGTGTTGTTTTCTCATAGCTCAACAAGAAATTGTTCAATGTGATTGCCGCTTTAAAAGCTTCGTTTCACGAAGGGGGCTCCATTGTAGAACTTTCATCATCTTCTTCATAGATATCATCTTTATTAATTCCAATAATGCTTTCAATTATTTCTTCATCAGTCAACAACTGTGCAACTACATTTTCTTTTGGGTGAGTCAGAACATCTTCGACATCCATTGCATTGCGATAACCCAACTCTTTGATCAAATTCTGGAGTTCTTGAGTGCTTTCACCATCTTCATCTGAGTTCTCAAAAGTAATGTTATCTGTTTATCGAAGTTTATAATGTTGAAAGCAGTTCGCAATTGTATTTGCACGAACATCCATAGTCCATGTTGAAATTGCATGATTCATTGCATCTAATACATTTATATTTGCTGGATTTGGAACCCCTAATTCATAAACCTCCAAAAGACTTCTATAAAATCGACGACGATAATGCATCTTAAAAGCTCGTATGATCCCCGCGTCAAACAAGGTTGAATTAAGTGGAAGCTTGAAAGGTGTTTGTAAACTAAGTATTCTACTATAAATTAATAAAATATTAATTAATATATAAATTAATAATTATTAATTTATCGATTAATTAATAACTCTTTAATTTAATAAATTTTGGTGGTCCAAAGTGTATTATATTATAGAGTTTCTACTGTATGTGGAACAACTTCTACTAGAATGCAGCTTGGTAGTTTGCCTTCCTTTGGAGATCTAACAGTGATATACACAGACATACAAACCTGATAAGAGTTTACAGACCACAAAAGAAAATTATAGAGAAGTCACTACCTCACAAACGAAAATGTCAATATACACCCATAGTAGAATACTCAACTTACACAAAATGGAAACTCTAATTTGAGAAGAAGAGTGTACGAGATAGAAAATGTGAGAGGCAGAAACAAAAAACTTCTCACTATTGAAAATAATTTGATCTCAAAAACTCATAATCAAATTAACATGTAAAATATATGAACATAAAACAAACAAATATCATATGAACTAGAGCCGCAGCAAAACAGAGAACATCATGTATGGTTCAACAATAACAAAACATAAGATTGTTATTAAATTGGTGACCTAAATTGGTTCAACAAGAAGATAACAAAAAGAACAACATCAAATTGGTTCAATAAACAACAAGATCAACATCAAATTGGTTCTTTAAACACACGAAAATCCCATCTGGAACATGAAAAGAACACAGAGAACAGAAGATGGAGAAGGCTTTCGATGTACCTGTTTGATAGTGAAGAAGTCGGCGATCGATGGGGAAGGCAGCGCCGGTGGTGAAGGCAGCGCCGACGGTGAAGGCGGCGGCGATCGATAGGGAAGCGGCGGTGATGGAGCTTTGCCGGTGGTTCTCCAAGTGAGGCTGCCCGTATAAGAGAAATAACGTGTTTTGTGTATTTGATAGAGAGAAATAAAAGGAGAAGAGGTTAGAAGTGCCAAACTCAAGTCTGCCTCAAAAAGAGGATGGGCAGAGGTTTTTTAATGAAATGTCTGCGAGAAATCAAACACTCTGTAGACCCAAATGTCTGCGCGTGGTCTGCGTGCGCACAGAAAAAAGAGGTTAGAAGAGGTTTTTTTTTTTTAAAATAAACACCACCTAACTCCTTTTCTTACAGAAGTCCTATGGCCACAGGCTTTAAAATTGATGCAGACACGGATGGAAAATCTGTGGATGAACACACATACAGAGGAATGATTGGCTCACTTCTATATCTAACGGCAAATAGACCTTATATTATGTTCTCCAGATGTATTTTGGCCAGATATCAATGCAAACCCAGGGAATCTCACCTAGTTGTAGTTAAAAGGGTTTTAAGATACCTAAAAGGATCAGCAGACCTGGCACTTTGGTATCCCAAAGATATTAGGCTTCAACTAACAGCCTACTCAGATTTTGATCATGCAGGGTGAAAATGGATATAAAAAGCACATCTGGCAGCTGCCAAATACTAGGAGGAAAGTTAGTATGCTGGACATCTAAGAAGTGAAATTGTGTGTCAACCTCAACTGCTAAGGCCGAATATGTTGCCGCTGCCATCTGCTGCTCCCAAGTGATCTGGATGCAGACTCAACATAAAGATTTTGAAATAAACATTACAAAGATTCCTATCCTTAATAATTCAAAAAGTGTTATTGCTATCACATCGAATCCTGTTCATCACTCTAGGACAAAACACAACGATGTCAGGTACCATTTCATAAAAGATCATGTTGAAAAGGGACACGTTGAATTGTATTTCGTCCCTACTGAACACTAGCTTGCTGACATCTTTACAAAACCTTTGGATGAGAAGAGATTCTCATTTCTATTAAGCAAGCTAGGCATGTTAAACTTGAAAACCAACTAAACAAAGAAAATTATATATATATATATAAATGGCATCGATCAGAATACTTATATTATGTTCAGAATGTTTCAGAAGAATAGAAGCTAATTCAGTAAATACCCCTTATTTACTTACAAAATAACATTAACAAAAATTATCGTGCAAAGTTTGACTTTTGAGGATCCATATCTCAAGAAAAATAATAATCAGCCATATACAAATATCATAGGCTGTCCAATCGCTCTGTTTCTCCATCTGAGCACTTCATACTCGCATCATGACATCCTCGTCTATAAAGAGAACATCAAAATTCCCAGTTTCAAAATCATCAAAACCTCATCTCCAGTGTCAATGCTTTCACTTTCATTCTCCCAAATATGCCTTTCAAAGAATTATCACCTCCACTTCCTCAAACCACAACCTTCCCAATAGCCCATCATCACAATTTTGTACTTTACACTCCATGCGGTAATCATTTTTGGTCTTATCAACCTATGATGAGGTTTCTGAAAAACTGCCTAATAGGTTATGCTCTTTTTCTTGACTTACATATCAACTACTCTCTTCTTCAAGAATTCTGGAGGAATGCAGTTTTCATATCAAGAGATGGAGATAATACCTCAATAATGACATCTGTGTGTGGTAGTAAATTTTTCATCTCACGGCACACCATAAGAAAAGCTCTTCAGATCAAGGATAACCCCTATGATCCCTCATGGTTCAACAGAAATGAGGTCATCCAAAAACTCTATGATATGGGCTATAATGGAAAATTCAATGAAGGAAAAGCTGACATGGCACATCTCCTACATATATGGCAATACTTCTTCTCTCAAATTCAATTGTGCTTCTCCCCAAAAAGCTCAGACCACCATCTTGTGAATAGGGATGATCAATATGTCATGCACGCCTTAGCAAAAGGTCACAGTAGGAACTTCTCTCTATACCTCATGAGACACATGCAAAATAATCTTGGAGGTCCTCTACATGAAAGGTTCATACTCTATCCTAGGGTCACAATGAGTCTAAATTTTCAAACACTCAGATGGGAATCAATCCCAAGAGAGGTCAGGAGCAACAGAATGATATCACAAAGAGGAATTTCTCCTTGGGGCACGCCAATCTCCGGACTTCCAGACTCAAATGGATATTTTCTCCCTTAAATAAGAAGGCCAACAACTTTGCATCTAAATACATCCCTACAAATGGAAGCAAAGTTTATTGTCTCAGATGCTCCGAACTCTCACAGAGAACATATCTGCACATGTACAGATGTCTGCACATGTATCAAGTTATCTGCATAAATTTCATGATTAATAAAAAAAAATTATTTCAAATTTGCATAAGAAATTTAGAAGGAACCTCTCACATGATCAGGTGTCAAGTTCCAATAAGTGGTATATCTGACAATGAATGTTGACGAACTGAAATTATGATAATTAAACTATCATAAATTCCAATCAATGAAATTGCCAACGGTAATATCTTTATCATCATCTGAAGAAACGTTCATTAAAAGATATAGGCGTTAAGAAGGAATGGTTATCTAAAAAAAACAGAACAAAAATAGTAGATATCGATAAAAGAAGCAACACTCACTCCAACAATCAACTGTTCACTATATGCTCACAAAGCTGAAAAAGTCTCACTCAAAATTAGATTTAAAAGAAATAGCCATCACAATTATAGGAGGAGTGTTCACAGAAAATAATCAAATTTCCAAACTCCAGATTGGCCAACTAGAATCAGTCTAGAAATGTGTGGTGGAACTTCTAAATCACACAAAGAGATCAATCAGACAAGAATGTTCTAATTATCTTATGTGGAAAAATCAATTCAGTGGAGATAGATATTGCTAAAGTAATTTGGAGTGACATGGAAAGAGGATAAAAGAAAAAAATCACAGGACAGGAAGAGAACTGGATTTGTGCCTTATGTCAGATTCCTAGCATAAATGAAAAAACAAAAAGGGAGATCACCACATCAGTAGATGACGAGCTATATACAACAGAGCAATTCCAGATCAAAGGAATCCATAAGCCAGAAATATCTTGTCAAGAACAACAAAAAGACATCCAACCCTGAATTATCACCTAACTATGACAAAGATCCTTCTAAAGAAATGGGTGATAACACTCCCCTAGAACCTACCTTCCAACAATCGTCTTAACAATCACTCCATGAACCCATATCCTCACACCAAGAAGCGGTCACAAACTCTCAAAAAATCGTCAAATCACCCAATCATTCCTAACATCGCCACCAAACCCAGCCTGATTGATGACTCAGAAAGTCATCAACATGCAACAACAAGTAGAGACTCACTGAGTCAAGGACACTTGGAAACTGACCTAAGGGATTGGTTGAGGATTTAATAATCCTAAGAGAAAACTCCAAAACACAAGAGTCAGATTCCCCAAAGAAAATGACAATGATTGTGGAAGACCTGAGTACACCAAACAAAGCTGGTCCCTCTGACAGATCTCCTGCTAGAGATTCCATAAGTCAAACGGGTAGGACATGTGTTGTCCTCTGATCAGTTAGCTAAAGAGAAATCATATGTTGATTTGTCTTTAAACTTACCCAATATCCTTCTCAAGTCTGATCTTTTGGAAAGAAGATTTTAATGCAGGATCTCTTCGCATATCTGGGAAAACCAAGGAAGTCCTACACAAAGAATCTTCTTTAGATTCCATAAGTAAAGAAAAGAAATTAAAGGCTCTAACCCAGGATCTGATCAATAAAAGGGAAGCCCTGAAAGAGAAAAGAGAAAGCCAACTGAAGGAAAGTCCACTCTAGAAAACAATATATAAATTGCATTTCTACTTAATCAATGAAATGATCCTTGTCTCTTTAATTTTTCTTCAAATACTTATGAGGAGATTGTTAGAACACTTTCATATGTAATAGAAATAGTCAAGTAGTAGAAGAAAATATAAGAAACATCCCCAAAAGAGAAAGGAGACCAATATCTGTAGAAATATTCTGTATTTTCATAGATATACTTCGCAAATTCCGAAGTAGATTTGTGAAATTCATCTTTCACGGAAATCCTCATTTATATGAAAGGCTTTCAATGGGAAGAATTCCTAGTCTTCAACGAAGAGTCATGGAGGAGTTCAAGACTATTAGAAGATAAAGATTACGAGAAGTATAAAGATGCTATGAGTGAAGAATAAGTAAAGCAGAATATCCACTTAACAATAAATGCAAAAGTAGTTGAAGACAGTTGAAAAGAGATAAATTGAATATCCTCAATTTATCTCTATATACTCTGACACACTCCAAACTCAGCCGTCTCAACCACAGTATTCCTTTATATCTTGCTATAAATAACAAGCGTTCTTCACCAACAAAAGCAAGAGATTCACTCACAATTCACAAGCTTCTTAAAGAACATATAACATACTCTTGTAGAAAAGTTATTTCTGTTGATTCATTGATATAACATAAACTCGTGTAAACCATTATTTACATTTGAGATATACAGAAAAACCTTTTTATAAATTATAGTCTTTCAATTTGATTTTCTTTCCGCAACATACATATTATTGTTTTAAATCAAATTGTACCTATATTGTTAAAGAGCCCCTTACGGGATCCAACACAAAGTTTGATTGGTCAGCTTATGATTGGTCATGATGACAACTGCTTTTCTCCTCTTTTTTCGGATGAAATGAATTCAACCTTGTTGGGTTTTGCAAGTGGTATTCGGGTCACGAGTAGTAATTTTTATTTTTATTAAAACTCGTTTTACTAATTGTATTACCGGATATAATTTTATATAATTTAATTACATTAATTAAATTAGAGTGCGGAAGCGTATATGATATACATAATTATAACAAACACGAAATAGCCAAGTGACAAAATAAACAGGATCTAATCACTAACACACAAATACTAGTCATATATATATAAATCGATATTATATATATATAAATCAATATTTAGATATCTGAATCAAATAAATTATGATAAATAAATATAACAATTTACGTGATCATCATCATTAGTATTATGATGCGATCTAAACCAATAACGTTTAGACCTTGAACGATCGGTTATATCGAACAACTGTTCGAGACACCGATGTTTAACGAGACAAGCGCTAAGGGTGGCGAAAACTTACCGAGAGAAAGCTGGTTTCATGTCACGACCAGATCAAAGTAGAAAAACACCCGAAAAACAGTGCCTAAAGTGGTGGTGGTCGACAGTGGCTCAGCGGTGGCGGTGAGACAGCGGCGCGGTGGATGGACGGCGGCGGCCGGCTGCTCATGGCGGGGTTCGGCAGCGGCAGGGTGACAAGTCGGTGGTGGCTTCGGACGGAGGCGATGGCGACTACGGCGGTCACCTGCAGTGGCTGCGGTTCCGTGACAGCCCTGAACAGCGGCAGACAGCGGTGGCGGTTGGGAGACCGGCGGTAGCGTAGAGACACAAGGGAGAGGGGCTGGAAATTTTTGGGTATAGGGATAGTGTTTTTTTGTGTAATCCAAATCAGTACTTTGTCTCCCTATTTATAACCCAATAAACCCTAATGTGGATAAACTATAAAGCAGTTGTAGATAAACTAAAACTGGTTTAAATCCCTTCTCAATTTATCCATCTAATTTTTAGAGATAATCATATATGTAAATAAAAATTATTTATTTAAATAACTATTATCCACCCACGATTTAAATAAAAACTAATTAAATAAACAATTTTATTTAATTTAGTAATAATAACAATTATTATTTGTACTTCACCGACTAATAATTATTAATAATTAATAATTATAGTTTCTGCTATTTTTTATTAACAAATTAAAAATAATATGTAATGATCGATTATTATTTATATCGATATATAAATAACAATATTAAATCATTACTGTTTTCGCAGAACAATGTTTAACTAATTAAACATGTTCGGTTCTCGTTGCCCTCAGTGTAACTCTTACAGGCCACAACCGGGTCGGGTTCTCAGAAATTATCGGGTCTGGACATACAGTATCCAACAGTCTCCCACTTGGATAGATCCTGACAAGATCATAGGATACAGACTGAGGCGCTCTAGCTACACATGACTGCCCCAACCAATTGTGACACCTTAAGTCGACAACCAATGTATATCAGTTGCAAAGAAACATGATATTAGACTTATGGTAAATATCGTTAGTTATTGTTCCATTTTATATTTGACATCAATTGAACAAGAAATAGATTAATTCAACTTATCTTAAGTTCAATCTTTCTCGATCTCGATTGCAAGTGTTCCAATCAAACACACAGTAAATTTGGGTAAGGCCTTACACTTAGTACTTGGAATCAATGAGAAGGCCCACGATGTCTCACTGTTGCATTGTCAATGCAATAGTACATAATCCCATATTGACTATATGCAGCTCCCACTGAACTTCAGATCCATTCCCAAAAGTACCCTTTATGACTGGCAGTTACACAACAGTGGTTGAATACAATCAAAGAACAGATCCTGGTAAACGGGAGGTAGCACATGTATCTTTGGTCTAAGGATACAAATGAATTTACCAATAATCAATTCATCTTGTTATTGAATCAAAGAAGATGATTTGATACGAGTTACGTCCAACGTCATTCTACAATGAGGTCTGTGAATTTGGATAGTCAACGGTTGAGTCTAAAGTTAGAATAGTCTTACTTCAGATTCGTTCCCAAGATTCTGACCGACTACGAACACTTTTGAATAATATGTATGTGTATTCTCTGGCATTATTCTCAAATGATGCATGTGAGTTTGGAGAGTTGAAAAAATCAAATCCAAAGTCATACTTCTTGAATATCTGATTCGTTTGCATGACTTTGATGGAGCATTAAGAATATTACATATTTGTTCATGGATACTAAACGTATTAAAATCAAACACATGTATATATTTCAGAATTTTTTTAACCGATTAAAATAAATTCGAATAATATAACTGTTATAGTTCGTTTATCCCAAATACTAAATCAAAATTTGGCTTATCGTGCTGATATATTACATCAAACGGGTGATGTCATAAACGATAGTTTCCTATTCATTTATAGCCAAATTTTGATACCGTATTAATTGTATTTTATTAAATGTTTCTATACTTCCACTAAAGTTTCCTAAACAGTGACGTGTACTCAAGTGATATGTGATAATAAGTGCCCTTGGTGTGCACAATAAATATGTGTTATCACATAAACCATCTTTTATGATTACTCCTTAATCATTCTGTTATTGCTGATATGTGCGTCGTGTGAAATATCAAACAAAGTACAAGATCAAGTCAAGTTAGGTCTGGCCGAACTAGGTCCGAACCTGGAGTTCGGACTGGCCGAACCTGAGGTTCGGCCGAAGCTCAGACCAGCTAGTATATATAGATGTTTGGTCTTTGTAATTGTAAGAGTTCTGAGCGTGCGAGATCTGTTAAGTGTGTGTTTCTGAGTGTGTATTCTCTGAGTCTATTTCTAAGTGTTTACTGGTTGTAGTTTCTCTTTATTGATCAATAAAACAATCGGTTAATTACGTTTCGATGTTCGAATAGCTAGATCGAGTAGACGATCAGATGCTCACGCATTTTCAAGTGGTATCAGAGCTTTCTGGTTCACTCTACTGATCTGTGGTTGCTATTTTCGGATTTTTGAAACGTTTTATGTGATTCTCGAGTTTGTTTTCATGTTTTTCATCAATTCTATTGAGTGTTTGGTGTCAAATCTGTTCCTAAATCACTTTTTATCGGTTTTTCTGACTCACAGTATCGAGTTTTGTCAAAATCCGTTCATTTTTGCGCGTTTTTGAAAAATTATGTCGAAGTTCGGACTGATCTCGTTAGGTTCGGAGTAACTGCTCCGAGGTCCAGGTTCGGGGTAGACTCGGTGAGAGTTCGGCATAAGCTCGGTCAAGGTTCGGGGTTTTATGTGTTCGGTCACTAGTTCGGGGTTAAGTCTAGGTTCAGAGCTAGTTCGGCGGGTGTTCGACAATTGACTTGGTTTGGTCAAGGTTCGGAGCTAGTTCGGAATTGGATTTGGGTTCGGACAAGGTTCGGAGTAGGTTCGGACAGCAGTGTAAAGTCCGGAGCAAGTTCGGCCGACAGAATCACATTTTTCAACAATGTCAGAATTTCACGCGTTTTCTGCGATGCAAAGTGCTATGCAAAGTATGTTGAACTTTAATAATGAAATCAGAACAAGTCAGAAAGTTCCAAAATTGTTGAAGTTGGAGGATTATCATAATTGGAAATAACGATTTTCGGCTTATATAAGTACGAATGATATCGATTTGTGGAATCCAATCAAAACACTTTATCAACATCCGACTGATGCGGGAGATTTCAAGGAAGTTCATACTTTTGATAACACTGAAAGGAAAGCTTATGAACTTGAACAAAAGGCATTTGGTTATATATCTTACCATGGCATTACCCACTGAGTTGTTACATCAATTCAGCACGTGCAAGAAATCAAAACAATTGTGGGATGCTTTATCAGCAAGATGTGAGGGTAATGATGACTACAAGAAAAGTCGGAAGAAAGTGCTTAATAAGGAATTCGATAACTTTCAACATTATGACAATGAGAACATTACTGCTTTGGTTTCTCGATTTTCTCATTTAATTAGTGAATTAAAAGTTGTTGGAATTGACAAGTCGGATGCTGATTTGAAGGAAAAGATTATGGAAACATTGCCTGGAAAGTGGGAAAATTATGTTTTGCTTCTTACTCATGATAAGGATTATTCTGCATTAACATTCCACGAGCTTATTGGAAAACTTCATGCTCGAGAAATGGAAATGTTAAATTCCAAGAAATCAACTGCTACTTTGCAGAATCCTGCATTATATCATGGTGAGAATAGTGCAAGCATGAGTGCTAAATCTAAGTCAAATTTGAATTCTGCACCAAGTGTTGCTTTCTTGTCGGGAAGTTCTGGAAATTCTGATAACAATTCTTCACGAGGTTGTAGCTTTACAATTCCAAATTCATCAAATCAAAGTGCTTTTTCTGTCGACTCTACATCTGATTGTGCAAATATAATTTCTGCTTTGATTACATCTTCTTTTGGATTGATTATCAAAGATGTTGCTGATACCAAAATTACAAGAGATGATCTTAATGAGCTTGATGATGATCAATTGATTGAATTAGATTTAGCTTGGCAATATGCTATGCTAGGTCAACGATCGAAACGATTTTTCAAAAAACATAACATGGGTTCAGTTGATTACAATGGCCAATTAGGATTTGATAAGTCAAAGTTAAAGTGCTACAAGTGTTCCAAGCTTGGCCATTTTGCCAAAGAATGTCAACAGAAATCTGGTTCTCCGTTATCAAGTAAGCCTGGTATTACTCAATCATCATCCAGTAATGCTGGCAAGGCGACAGCTTTAACAGTTCAAAAAGATGGTGTTTATGATTGGGGTCAACAATTTGGGTATGATTCATCTGCTTTGATAGTTACTCATGATCAACAAGAAGATTTTTGTTCAGATACTAGTTTCGATACTAGTTCAAATTCAAGTTCTTATGAATCTGCTGAAAACTTGGGGAGTTTGGTGAAAGAAAATTCTTCTTTGTTGGATAAACTACAAAAGCTTTATGAGGAATTCAATTTGATTCAATCAGATTTAAAGATTGCAAAAGAACATGAAAAGGAGTTGGTTTTGAAGAATGAGTGTTTGACTACTGAAATTAAAATGTTGAAGGAAGTTTTCGAGATTTCTAAACAAGACAAAAGAGATGTTGAATGTGCAAAAGCAAAGTTATGTGAAGAAAGAGATGAGTTGGTGATTGAAGTAAAGAAATGGAAGGATGAAGCAGACGATACTGCAAATGATTTTCAAAATTTGTTTGACAAATCCAGAATCAAGCTTGATCTGCTTACAAAGAGTGTTGAAGAATCTGCTGTTAAAATAGAATCATATCAAGTTGCTATGGAAAATTTGTTGGATGAGAAACGGGAATTGGTTAGTGTTAACAAGGTTCAAGCTGCAAATCTGGAGATTCAAAAACGAAATGAAGATAAATTGAAGAAAGAGTTATTTGAAGGTTTGGATAATCTGCGCTTGCAAAAGTTTGAAACTCACAAGGTTGCAAAGTGATTGATAGCTAAAGAAAAGGAATTCGCTGAGGCTCAACAGCAAATTTTTGATCTTAAAATTCAAGTTCTTGATACTCACAGACTGCTCAACAATGTTTGAAATTCTCAAGTGTTCACAAGCTTCTTAGCTAATGATGCAAATTTTGAGAAAATGTTTGATAAAACAGCATCACCCCTTGCTCATATCAAAGAAGCTTTCAAAGAAGTGAAGGAACACGTTGAAGAATTTGATTATTCAAAGGTTTCATCATCTACTATTGAGGATGAGAAAGTAGTGATGCAGAAGAAGAAAAGGAAGAATAAGAAAAAGAAGGACAAGAAATATGAAGTTTCTCCTGCACCAAAGTTTGTATCTGGTTCATCTTCTGCTGATAATGAGAAGTCGGCTACTTCTAGTGACAAGATTCAGTCTCAACCTGCGCTTGATGAAACGATCTTTTATGATCAAAAGAATGTAACAGAAGTAAAGGCTGAATTTTCTCGATTAGCGAAAAAAAGACATTGTTCATCTGAGGAGAAGATTTCTGGAAAGCATGAAGGTTTGGGTTTTCACGGGATGAAAGACAAAGCTGAGAAGGTTCCAGCATCCTCATCTCATGATTTGAAGAAATTAAAGATGAAACAAGTGAAGAAGGAAGTTTTTCAAGCTGATTAAATTCAACCCGAGCGGTTTTACAAACTCAAGTGTTCGGATCAATTATTTTCTGACAAAGAATTTCCACTTCATTGTGTTGATGCTCGGAAGATTGCTGAGGTCTTTGTGAAAGCTACCATTTCTTCTGAAAGTTCTCAATCTCGAAGCCCTACATCCAAATGGGTACATGATCACAGGCATCAGGTATATGATTCTCATTCTGGTCATGTTCGAGATATTCATGTGTGTTCTTCGCAGGTACATCACAGATGGGACAAAACGAAAAGAATCTGTTATATTTGCCGCCGAACAGGGCATATGGCAAAAGATTGTCCACTACCTGCTGATTCACCCCTAGGGTTTCATAAGAAACCAGTGTTTGGTAAATCTGCCCCAACAAAGTTCTTCGATGAACGAGGCAGAGTTTTTGATGACGTTAAACCTACATTCTTTCAAAAACAAAGCGTTTTGTTCCAATGTTCTCAAAGGTTCAAAGTGTAGGTTCATCATCACAGTCACCAGTGATTGTTTCATCAAAAACTGAATTACCAAAACAACAACGATGGAAACCTAAGGTGGTTTCTAAGCAAAACAAGGACACTGGTCGACCAGAAGCGATTCGCTTCGGGTCATTTTTGGACTAATTAGTTTGATCAGTGTGCAGGTAATTTTAGAAGACCTTTCGACGATTGCAAAGTTGTTGATGGAGGGGTATTCTGCTTAATTTAAATTTCATGATAAATCTTTCTACACTGCAACTTTTCTGAATTCTAAAATTGCACCATATCCGTGTTGATTGATCACTTTTCTTTGTTTCTAATTTTTCTAAAAAAAAAAAACCCAAAAATAGAGTTTTGTTTTGTGTAAAATGAAAATCCAAAAATAGAGTTTTCATTTTAAGGGGGAGAATTGTAAGTAAGGGGGAGTAATTGAGAAAATGCATGTTATGGGGAGTATGTGAATACATGCCAAATATATAATGAAGGAAGGTGAATACATGCAAAATATAAATTTGAGGTTTGATCGTTGGGAAATGATGGTACATTGGCTTACGTATCTGACTCATGAATAGAGTAGATGAAAGAGCCATAAGATCATTGTTTGATATGTTTGGTAGGCTCGGCAAATCAGAAAGTATTCAGATGTGATATACACTAAATACTAATGCTTGACCATGTGGATAACATCTTGATGCATATTTCATGACACAAAAGAAAATAAGTGTGAATTTTAAAATGAGAAGTCACTGTGTATACATGTGTTCATTTTGCAAAGATTTAAACTTGATTGATTTTCTTTATTTTGTCAAACGATCGTACTTTCTCTGCGTATCGAAAGATCGACCTGATTATTGTTCGTTTGACATTCTGCTTTATTTTTCTTGGTGTTTCGTATAACTCATCGAACTTTCTCTGCGTGTACGGGAGTACCGACCTGATTGTTTTTGGGTTATACAAGTTCAACTTGTTTTATTTTCTTATTTTTTTTAATTCGAGGCCTTATCTGCGTATCAAAAGATCGACCTTAAGGTAGACGATTTAACGTTCTTATTTCTTTTTGCATGGAACACAGTTGACGATATCATGAAAATATTATGCATTGTGAAAAAATCACAAGTGTTGTCACACAAAAGGAAAAAGAAAAGATAAGCTGAAAATGTCTGTTTATGTCTGATAGTGTGGGATACACTGGTCAAAGCAAATCTAATCATTATCTTACCATATCCAGATGTTAGGAGTATGATTCTGCCTGAGTTTAAGTTGGACAAATTATACCGGCAATCAGCATGACTTATGTGCTTCGATTAATTGAAATTGAAGTGCACTTCAGTGCATTATGTTCAATATGATCCCATATAGTGATCTCTCTCATACCAAAAATAGTGTTTGATTCTGTATCGCAATTTCATTTCATATCAAGATAAGCCAAAAATATTTTCAGTGTGTTTTAGCATAAACTTTGAAAAACCAAAAAGATTTTGTTTCTGCTTTATTTTCGATCTGATCAACACGTGATACAAATCAACTTTCAAAATCATATCTTGGAGTCTCAAAGAGACGTTTTGCACCAAGATTATTTAAATGTTTGAGCAGGTTGCTATGTGCAAGATATCACAACTTCAAGTCTTCTGAAGATGTTGATGAAAGACCAGAGATGCACTAAAATGTCATCAAGTATTCAAGATCAAGTTACGATCGAGTTGAGAAGGAGTTTGTTTGAAGATTCATTTCATTAAACGAACGGATTCTACACTTGAGGTGGAGCTTGGTTGAAGATACAAAGTTGATGATATTGAAGAGATACTGCACACGACGAGGGGGAGTTTGTTGATACCTGATATGTGCGTCGTGTGAAGTATCAAACAAAGTACAAGATCAAGTCAAGTTAGGTCTGGCCGAACTAGGTCCGAACCTGAGGTTCGGCCAAAGCTCGGACCAACTAGTATATATAGATGTTTGGTCTTTGTAATTGTAAGAGTTCTGAGCGTGCGAGATCTGTTAAGTGTGTGTTTCTAAGTGTGTATTCTCTGAGTCTATTTCTAAGTGTTTACTGGTTGTAGTTGTTCTTCATTGATGAATAAAACAATCGGTTAATTACGTTTCGATGTTCGAATAGCTAGATCGAGTAGACGATCCGATGCTCACGCATTTTCACATTCTAGGACTCTGAATGAACTAATTCATTCTTAGGTCACTTGAGATGGCATATGTATTTATACTACTAATATCTTTAATACGTGACTATATCAATACAACTTCTTTGTTATAATATATTTCCAATCATGTCATTGTGTAACCATTTACAGTGACATCCACATAATAAATTTTTATTATATTCATTCATTCAAAGTTCTAATGGTTTTAAATTAGCCCTAGAAGTAACTTGTCTCTGTGGATCATTATCCATAGTCTATATTTACGCAAGTAACTTCAGAATCATCAGATTATTAAATATATTATTTAATTTGATAAGTAAATCAAACTACTTGGACCATTATGTAATTATCATGATTATGAACATAGTGCTCCCACTTGCCTTTTATAGATTTAGCGTTCTCTAAGAGTATCAATTCAAACCTTTAGGATATTCGCAAACAGTTTCGCTTAAACCTATCTTTGTCCACTACTTAGAGAAACTTAATCTTGTAATTGGATACAAGATTGTGGGTTTGAATATTCATGTCAGCCGGTGCATAATTAATATCTTAATTTAATGAAACCGAATCATCTCAGATCAGACATCTGGTATAGATTCAAGTTCTATTCTTTTAGGTAATTTATTATGGAATATTCTTAATTAAGAATGTCAGGTTCCATTCAAATCCATTTCCTTGAAGAACGCTCACATTTTCTGATTAAGGCAACATTTGGTTGGTTAGACAATGTGATATCTATTTGGTTATACTTAAATTTCTTCAAGTTTATTATCATATTGATATACCAATAAATGTACATATTTTATTAACAAATATCCCCCATGTATTTGGATAAAACAGACTAACTAGTACAAGAAAACATTGTTTTTGCCTTCTTTGCAGATGAAACCACCAAAGGAGCAAAACAGTGAAGAAAATCAGAGAAAAACTGTGATTCAAGAAGACTGACACGCTCCGTGCCAAGTTTGACACGCCCCGTGCCTATCCAAGCCAGCTCATTTCTGAAGCTTCTGACATGGCACGACCCATGCCACTTTGACACGGCCCCGCGCTACTATCAACCTACACAAAACGGCCCCATCTGACTTGGCACGCCCCAACCGTGCCCTTGTCCTGACATGGCATGGGCCGTGCCAAACTCCATACTTTGCCTATAAATAGTGAATTTCATCCTTCACTTCAATTTTCTCAAGATCTCATGCTCACCCCCTCCCCCTAGTTTATACCATGTTTTTCTTTTGAGCCAATTTCTTTTTGTGTTCTTGTGTCTACTCATCAAGATTGTAAGAACTTAAACTTTTGTAAGATAATGAAATTTTATGTGTCAATTGATCATTCATTGTCTCTTAAGCCAACTTTTAGGCCATGATTAGTGGTCAAATTCTTACACTTGGTGGGGGATAAACATGCCTTTGGTGGGTTGGAAAACTGTTTTTACAAACTTACTTTAAGGAGCTAGTGAATTTATAAAAACCCTTTTCTAATTGAAGTGTATTATTGATTTCTTTGAAAATTCAGCCTTTACGTATTACAGACCATTTGCGGAGTCAAAATCTCATCCGGTCGGGGGACGATACATGATCCTTCGGTGACTCGCGCCCCATGCTACATGATACGTTTGGGGTCCTTATGTCTATGTAAGTAAACCCAGCTAACCACGCAGGTGCGGGCTGAATGTTTCGGGTTAGGAAAAGAGTTGGGAATATTTTGTCACTTTGCGGAAGCTGAATAGGTACGTGTTTTGAACTTGGTTTTGCTTACGCCAGACATGCACAAGCGGAGAGCAGTGCATGAAAGACACGTACCTTAATCCCTTTAAAAATCATTTTTATTATAAAATAATCTGACACGAAGGGTTGTTCCCCTGCTAGTTCATGACGGCGTGTCGAGTGTAATGGTTGCCTGACCAAGGGGTCATACAACTAATTGGCATTAGAATCACTATATTTGTTTGCCAACCACACTGTCTCCTGGGGTTCGTACTCTTCGCAGAAGATCGCTTAGGGGATTGGTGATACTGGCGATTTAGTGCTGAAAGGCGGTCTAGTTGCCTGTTGGTGAATAATCTTACGGGAAGGGTATAACTTACGGGATTCCAACATCACCACTGATATGTCCTCCATCAATACTATCTTCCATCGAGTTGACCAAGACACAAAATTTATACTATATATATATATTGTTTTATATGTTTACTAACTCTTCACTTGAAGAATGTTCAGGTTAAAACGTCAGCGACAATGAAGTACCAAAAGCCCTCCTTTTCCTTTGTATCTTTGATAGACCCCGATTCAACTTACCACTACTATACTACTCCATGATGGGTATATTTTCCCGTGAATGTGGTGAAATAGTACTTGTTCAAGTAAATCGAGTTTATAAATTTAAAAGCTTCAAATGCTAAACAGGTGTCACAAAATAACATAATATTTTATATATACACCACAGCACACCAAGCTTTTTGGCGTCGGATTCCGAGGACACAAAACGAGGATTTTTGAGAAAAATCTAAGTTGACGGTTTAGTCTTTGTAAATATGTACCATAGTTCTTCTTTCTTTTCATAAAATTTAGATTATCAACTAAGTCTAAAAATGTTAAGGTTCTTATTTTTCCTTTCATATAGAATGTATATCAGCCTAGGTAGTGTCCTGATCACACACCACTTAGATTGATTTTTCTTTTTCTGTACGTATACAAATTTTGGTTGCTACCGATCTTTGTTTTCTTTCTGATTTCAGGTATTGCATGAAAATACAACCACAACAAATATTGAAACCACTCCCGAAATCAGAACGATTTCTTCATAGCAAACTCCGACCCCGTTCCAAATATGTTGCTGCAAACATAAAAAAGCCCATTCCAATGGCCAACGAGCGAACTGTCATTGATTAACTAATACCTAATGCAGTCAAATTTTGGCGCAGCTATTGCCCCACCTGATGTCGAAGCTAGTTGCTTCGAAATTCGACCTTAGCTGGTGCAAATGCTCCAAAAATCTTCTACTTTCCATGGTTTTCCTGACGAAGACCCTCACTCTCACATCATAAACTTCCTCAAAGTTTGTGAAACATTCAAGTCAAACGAAGCATCCGAAGATGTCGTTCGACTTCACATGTTTCCTTTCTCACTCAAGGACCCCCGTGTGACAACATGGCTGAACACTCTACCCCATGGTTCAATCACCACTTGGGATGAGCTTGTTCAGAAGTTTCTCTACAAGTACTTTCCACCTGCCAAGACAACCATGACCTAAATCAATTCATACACTCAAGAAGACGGAGAATCGTTGTATGACATGTGGGAATGCTTCAATGAATTCTTGACAAAATTCCTTCATCATGGTCTCGTGATTTGGCAGCAAGATCTCGATCTTCTACAAGATGCAAAGCAGCTTTTAGTGGTATTTTAGGGAATGGAAGTTCTGAGGAAGTCTTCCCCAAGATCGAAGATATTGCTCAAACCAGCTTTTAGTGGCACACTTCTTACAATGCTAAGGAAAAGGCTCCAGGTATACATTCCCTCGACGAAGCTACCGCACTTAAAGCTCAAATTGAGGCCTTAACCTCAAAAGTCAAGAAGCTCGAGACATGCAAATCTGTTGACGTTGCCCCGCACTATAAAGGGTGTGGAGGCTCACATGAGAACTGAAGTTTTATGGTAGCTGGTAAAGCCGAAAACGTAAACTTCTTACAAAACCAATTTCGTCAGCAAGGAGCATACAACAACAATTCTGAGTGGCGAAACAATTTGAATTCTGGATGGAGAAATAACGGGAACAACCGGCAGCCAGGTAACTATCAAAAATTCTCGCAGCAGCCGCGGAAAAACAACAATTACCAAGGAAGCAGTTCGTCTGACGGACTCGCTCGCCTTGAAGAATCAATATCCCGGATGTTCACAGAAGCAGAGAGGAAGATGAAGGAGAAGTTCAGAAACAACGATGCTGAACTTCGAAACCAACAAGCCTCTATCAAAACACTCAAGAAACAGCTCGGCCAAGTAGCCAAGACAGTAGGAGAAAGAGCCACAGGCTCTCTCCCTAGCAACACGGAGACCAACCCCAAAGCCATGGTAAATGAAATCACACTCTGTAGCCGAAGGGTTGGCCCCGAAGAAGCTGCCCCGAGCAAAGAACAACATCCCCACCTCTTCAAGCACAAACTGAAGCACCCATCCCAGTAACAGTCGAGGAAGTCATGAAAAAACCCAATAATTCCTTATCCAAGTAGACTGAACAAATCCACAAACGAGGAGTAGTTTCGTAAATTGTAGAAACGAGATACGATCTTACTACTGCATGCTTTGATCAAAGTAACGAACACGAGATGTAAATAAGAGAATTCGTATTGAATCACTTGAGATTACAATGAAGACTCTCTGGTTTCTCTCTCTAGAACACACACACAGAAAGTGTAGAATGACAGAAGTGTTCAACTCGTTACTTGCACATTCTAACACAGCTATTTATAGTTAGTGACATAGCACCCAGCGTACCAACTGATACGCCGGATCATATGATCCGCCGGATCATATGATACGCCACCAACCAAATAGACACTACAACTCACTTTAAGACATGCTCACATAGATACAATACACGAGACACTCATAGCATAGAAATATGCTCTAACAAACTCCCCCTTAACGTGTAGTGTATCTATTCTCTAACTAAACTTCAGTCTTCAATCTTCAACATTGCTGCATCCGATCTTTGCTTGAAATCTTGTCAGAAATAGAGCTTGCATGGCTGGATCACTCTTGAATTATCTTTGCACTTCAAGATCCACTTGTGAAAGATACTTCATACTCCCCCTCTCACCATGCTTGAGTCTTGACACATATAACCTGCAATTCCAGAAGACAGAAACGCGGTTTCCTTTTTCTTTTGAAAATTAATTTAATCTTGGCGCAAAACTTCTCTTCGAGAATCCAAGATAGATTTTCAAATTTTGATTTCGTATCACATGTCGATCGGTCGAAAACAAATAAGAAATAAAATCTTTTTGGCTTTTTGAAATTTTATATCAAAACACACCGAAAATCTTTTTGAACTTTTCAGATATGAAATATAAATGCAATACTGAATCAGACACTATTTTTGTCTTTTGCAAGAAAGATCACAACTTGGGATCATATTGGTCATATCATGCTGAACTACACTTCAATTTCAATTACTTCAGCACACAAGTCATGTCGATTACTGGTATAATTTGTCCATCTTAAACTCAGGCACAATCATACTCATAACATCTGGATATGTTATTGATTGATTTAGTTTGCTTTAACCAGTGTACCCCACACTATCAGACATACTCAGATATGTTTTTCGCTTTTATATCACACTTTGTGTTTTCATTTGTGATTTAAGCACATAATGACTGTACTCATGATTTAGTCAACTGTGTTCCATGCAAAAAGAAATAAGAACGTTAAATCGTCTACCTTAAGGTCGATCTTTCGATACGCAGATAAGGCCTCGGATTTAACAAAATAAGAAAATAAAACAAGTTGAAATTGTATAACCCAACAACAATCAGGTCGGTACTTCCGTACACGCAGAGAAAGTCCGATGAGTTATACGAAACACCAAAGAAAATAAAGCAGAACGTCAAACGAACAACAATCAGGTCGATCTTTCGATACGCAAAGAAAGTCCGATCGTTTGACAAAATAAAGAAAATCAAACAAGTTTGAATCTTTGCAAAATGAACACATGTATACACAGTGACTTCTCATTTTTCTTTTTCACATATCTTTTTCTTTATATCATGAGATATGCATAAAGATGTTGTCCACTTGGTCAAACATTAGTATTTAATGTGTTTATCACATCTAAATACTTTCTGATTTAATGCCAAGCCTACCAAGCACATCGAACAATGATCTTATGGCTTTTTCATCTATTTTATCCGTGAGCGAGACACGTAAGCCAATGTACCATCATTTCCCAATCATGTTGGATACAATTTCTCATTTTTCAATGTTTTTATTTTTCCTTTTTTCAGTGTTTTTGTATTTTCTGTTTTTTCTCCCCCTTAAAATGAAAACTCTATTTTTGGATTTTCATTATAATAAAAACACAAAGACACTATTTTTGATTTTTCAATTTTCTCCCCATAAACTACAAACGAAATGTAAAAGATAGAAAATTGACCTATCGACATGGATACCTTTCAGGTTTAGCATTCAGAAAAAATTCAGTTTTGAAATTGTTATCACATGAAATTTAACTTAAATCAGCAGAATACTCCTCCATCAGCAACTTTCAATCACCGATGGGTCTTCTGGTCAAACATATCAGTTTATAAATGACCCGAAGCGAATCGCTTCTGGTCGACCAGTATCTTGGTTTCCTTTCGAAACCACTTTAGGTTTCCAGATTTGTTGTTTTGGTAAATCGATATTTGATGAACCTGTCACAGTTGATTGTGACGAACAACCTACAAATGGAACATTTTGAAAACTAGGAATAAATCTTCCTTGAGTTTTGAAAAATGTAGGTTGTGAGAATTCATCAAACACTCTGCCATATTCATCAATGAATCGCGGTTTGGCAGTTTTACCAACATATGGAACCTTTTCTCTTCTTGAACTAGAAGCAGCAGTGACATGACAATCTTGTGCCAGATGCCCTTTTTGTCGGCAATTGTAACACAAACGATTGTTTATGTTTCTTTTCTTTGGAACCTGCATAGCTTCACAAACATATTCATCTCCAAAATGATCATAAAAATTATCATATACCTGAAATCGATGATCATGAACCCATTTGGATGTCGGACTCTTTGGAGTAGAATTGGATCCTCCAGAAGAATATTTAGCACCTTGTTGCTTCTTGGTCTTTGAATCAACATTCTTCACAAAAACTTCAGCAACTTTCCGAGCATCTACACAATGTAGCGGGAATTCTTTATCAGAAAATATTTTTTCCGAACCCTTGAATTTGTAGAACCTCTCGGGTTGAACTTTGTCATCTTTAAAAACTTCTTTCTTTACTTGCTTCAGATTAACTTTCTTCAAATTCTGTTGTTGTTAAATCTTTGAAACATTCACATTAACCTGTTTCTTTTGAAATCCCAAACCTGTATATTTTCCAGAAACCTTCTCTTCTGAATCAGATGATTTATGCCCGTTCTTTGCAAGACGAGAAAATTCAGCTTTAACTTTCTTGAGATCTTTTAGATCATTGATAATTGTTTCATCAATGTCAGCTTTTGAAGACGAAGACCCAGACACAACCTTTTGAGCTTCAGAAGCTTCAATACTTTTGCCTTTTTCCTTTTGCTTTTCTTCAACAGATTTGGAACCAACAAACTCAGAATAATCACCAATCTCAGCCTTGTCTTTCAAATCATGAATGCCTTCTTTGAGACTTCCTGGTGGCGAGACTGTCTTGTTAAACATCTTCTAAAAATTTTCATCTTTGGCCAGAAAACTTGTAAACGATTGTGAGTTAGTAACATTGTTCAAAAGACGTTTTGAATCAATGACTTCAATTTTTAATTCAGAAATTCTTTGATGAGCTTCAGCCAACTCTTTTTCTGTTGCAATGAGCTTCTTTGCCACTTTGTGAGTTTCATACTTTTGCAATCTTAACTCATCTAATCCGGCCACCAATTCCTTCTCGAGTTTATCTTCATTTCTTTTCTGAATATCCAAATTTGCATTTTGCAACTTGTTCACTCTAACCAACTCCCTCTTCTCATCAAGTAAATTTTCCATATCAGTCTGATAAGATTGAATCTTAGTAGCTTGATCACCAGAAAGTTGAGTAAGAGTATCAAGTCTGGACTTTGATTTATCAAAAAGATTTTGAAAATCTTTTGCTGTATCCTCAGCTTCATCTTTCCATTTCTTTACTTCTTGAACTAATTCATCCTTTTCTGCAGATAATTTTGTAAATTTCTTTTCAAATTCCTGCTCAACACCTTGAAACTGCAACTCTTTTTCAATTAACTCTGTCTGAAAAACTGAAAACTTTTCTTTTTGAGATTCTAACTCTTGAATCATACCTTCCAACTTTTCTCTATCAGCAATCAAATCTTCTTTTTCCTTAACTAAACCTTGAATCATTTTATCTTTTTGAGAACAAAACTCACAGACAGATTCATAACCACTATTTCCATAACTACTAACATCTGAATCAGAATCTGTTATCTCTTCTTCGTCATCACTGTGAACAATCTGAGCAACAAAACAAGACTCATCAGGAAAATCAGCAGCCCAATCATAACCTTCATTTGATGTTTGTTCTTTTGATGCAGAAGAAATAGCAGTCAAAGCAATTTGAGGTGAAGCAGTTTTATCAGCTGTCTGAACCACCTTTTCTTTTGCGGGACACTCACGAGCAAAATGACCATATTTGGAACATTTGAAACATTTGATCTGTGACTTATTCAAACCAAGTTTGTCTCCTTGAAATATAGATGTCGTTCCATGTTTCTTAATAAACCTTCTACCTCTTTCAGTTAGCATAGCAAACTGCCACTCCAAATCTAATTTGTTCAACTGGTCTTCATCCATATGATCTAAATCCTCTCTATATAGACAAGATTTACCAATTTGACTAAATATATCTCCAGAAGAAGATGATATGAATCCAGATAACAACGCAACTAAATCTTCAGATGACTTCCCATTAATCGAACTAGCAGATGATCTATCAGGAGTAGTGAAACTGCACCCCCTTGATGAACTCTCATACTTTCCTATCCATGATCAGCAACAAATGCTGTTTGAGGTGGATTTGATGTATCATAACCAAATGATTTAGACTTTGCATTGATACTTGCAGAATTTTGTCCATGATATAACTCAGGATTTTGTAATTGAGCAGTGGACTTGTTTGAATTCATCATTTCCATTTCTCGAGCATGAAGCTTTCCCGTCAAATCATGAAATGATAATGTGGAATAGTCTTTGTCATGAGTAATCAACAACACATAATTTTCCCATTTCTCTGGTAATGCTTCCATCAATTTCTCTTTCAATTCTTCCTCGGTCTTTTCAATCTTGACTACTTTCATCTCACTAATTAGAAGTGAAAATCTTGAAACAAGAGCAAAAATGTTTTCTTTGTCGTATTGTTGAAAATTTTCAAATTCTTTGTTCAACACTTTCCTTCGACTCTTCTTATACTGATCATTGCCTTCACATCGAGCAGGTAAGGCATCCCATAACTGTTTAGCCTCTTTGCAAGTACTGAATTGATGTAACAATTCAGTATGTAAAGCCATGGTAAGATAACCATAAACTTTTTGTTCAAGTTCATAACTTCTTCTTTCATCCTTATCAAAATCTTGAATCTCTTTATATTCCCCATTGTCAGTTGGACGCACATACAGCGTTCGAATCGGAATCCACAAATCAATATCATTTGTGCTGATGTATGCAGAAAAACGTTGCTTCCAATTTTGATAATCTTCCAATTTTAACAACTTTGGAACTTTCTGACTTGTTCCTATTTTATTATCAAAATTGAGCATAGCTTGTACCGTGCTTTGCATAGCCGCAAACGCTTGAAAATCGGACATTTTTCAACGTAAAATGATACTTCAAAAACTTCGAACTCAAAAACGGAGATCTTCCAAGCGGATTTTGGGGGTCAAAACCAAACGGTACTGGCCATAGGCAGGTACAAGTCCTAGATTTCGGAAAGACGAACGTTTTGGCTGGTATTGGGTTCCGTAACTCCAAACGGTTTGCAAGTTACGTCAGTTTTAGTGAAGGTCACTATTCTGCCAGCGGATCAAACCAAATTCAGCGGACCAGATTCCGGATCAATGTTAAACTGCGGACCAGATAAATCCCAGCGGACTAGATGATATTCAGCGGACCAGAAATGAACTAGCGGATCAGAATTGAACTAGCGGACCAGATGCGGACCAAATATATTCAGCGGATCAGATTTTGATACGGCGGACCAAATTTTGGTACGGCGGACCAAATGGTACTCTGTAACTGCCGCGGACCAGATTGTTGAAGATTGCCTGCGCGGACCAACCGGCAGACCAGGTGTTCCTTGAGCGGACCAGACGCGTTTCACGCGGATTTCGATGGATTTTTCGAATTTTTGACGTATTGAGCTAGAAAATGAATCAGTAAGGTGCGAAATCACTCCAGAAACACACAGAAATCATCTTTTATCACAGAAACACTCGGAATTGGAAGAATTTGATGAAAATGTGAAGAAACCCAAACTTTCTCTCTCTAAAACTCCGAAAATCGATCAAAAACACAGCAGTAGAGCAACCTGTAGCTCTGATACCACTTGTAGAAACGAGATACGATCTTACTACTGCATGCTTTGATCAAAGTAACGAACACGAGATGTAAATAAGAGAATTCGTATTGAATCACTTGCACATTCTAACACACAGCTATTTATAGTTAGTGACATAGCACCCAGCGTACCAACTGATACGCCGGATCATATGATACGCCACCAACCAAATAGACACTACAACTCACTTTAAAACATGCTCACATAGATACAATATACGAGACACTCATAGCATAGAAATATGCTCTAACATAAATTCATTAACCTTCTAAAACAGTTACACATTAATCTACCTTTCGTGGAAGTTCTTTCGCAGATGCTGAAAATACAACAAATTCATGAAGGACTTCCTGACCAACAAGAGAAAAATTGTAGAACTCAACTCTATCAGCCTAGGAGAGGAATGCTCTGCCATTCTATCTAACACCATTCCCCAAAAGCAACTAGACCCTGGTAGCTTCACATTACCCTGTGTTGTTAGGGGTATCTCGATTTCAAACACACTTGCAGATCTGGGGGCCAGCATAAACCTTATGCCATCCTCCATGTTCAATAAATTGAACCTTGGTAAACCCATACCTATAAGGATGAGTATCCAGTTGGCTAACAGGTTAGTAAAATACCCTTCAAAAATTGTTGAGAACCTCCTGGTCAAAGTAGGAGAATTCGTTTACCCTGTAGACTTCGTTTTCCTCGATATGGAGGAGGATAAGGTGGTACCACTCATCCTCGGATGGCCATTCTTAGTAATGACCCAAGCAGTGGTAGATATGAGCAGCGGTACTTTAACGATCAAATTCGGCGAAAAGGAAGCAACCTTGGAAGTAGGCAGGAAAGTGGATTCAACCTTACAAGTGGTGGATTGTATCTAGTCGGGTCTGGACTTCGCTTATCAGAGGATGGAGGAAGCCTCTCCCTCACTTTTATCTCTCTAGTCCCAGGACTACGGGTCTAGCCAGCAGACCTGTAAACAAATGTGGCATGCCATGGCGGCTTACCATGGATGTTTAAGGTAAAATCTCGAAAGAATAGGATGAACTCCAACGAACACATCTCTTAGGACGATCAGAATTGTGCCCCTTCCTTTTCTTCTTACTTTTATTTTAGATAGCTATCGTAGCTTAGATTAGTAGAGTAGTTTTCTTTTCAGTATTAGTACTGGAGATTGAGGTTCGCCTTGTGTAACTCTGCAACTTCAAACTAGCATGAACACCCTTGCTACGACACGGGCAGATTTACCGGATTTCCAAAAAATATTTAATAGTTTTAATCTAGTATTGTAGGAATAAAGAGGACGAGCAAGATTGGGAAGGCAGAAGTCAGCAACTCAGGAGCACACATGCAGAAGCACACAGTGAAAAATCTCTCCCCTTAAATTATTTAATTTACACAATGTTTTCTTTTGCAAAAACAAGCACATTGAGGGCAATGTGCAATTTAAGTGTGGGGACGGGATAAAATAACAGCTGGGAATACGCAACTTTAAAACTTTTTGCCTTGTCCAATAAATTTTTTTTTCAAAATAAGTCAAAATCTGCCCTCTAAAAAATAAATAAAACCTGTTTATGAACCATAAAACGCATGAATGAAAACAATGTTATTCAAACAGAAAAGTTTGTAAATCTATTTGCTTTATTTGAGTATACATTGAGGTATTTTTTGGTACATCAAGAAGAACCCAAAGTTTATTTTTATATAACCAGTACTTGTAGGATCGATATAAGTTAGAGTTAAACTTAAACAAAGCCCTTTACTTGCAAATATAACCTTGCGGAATTAAAGTTATATATCACTTTACTTAAGCAATATGGAGTTCTTGTGTATAATGTAAAAGCTTGATTTGCAGAATTATAGTAACAACAAAGTATCAAATACTCGGCACTATTTGCATTAACTCAAAGCTACACTATTACAAGTTGTTCAAGAATTGTGTACTCATACAAGTGTATGTAACTATGAGCTAACTAATGCTATATATAGTGCTAATGAGATCAATGACATCCATTGATCTCATGCGATCTAATCTAGATCGTAAACTAAAAAGTCAAATACAAACTACCAAAAGAATAAACATCGGCAATTGGAATATCTTGCGTGTTTGCAGCACCATACTACTTTAGGAGAGCGGCTTGAATCAGATATAGAAGAATACGAGAAGCTTTTGCAGGATTAGACTTGCTGAAAAGACATCTTAGGAAAAGTCCGGTTGAACTCATTATCTGGTGGATAATAGAGTTCACCCGGAATATTCGCTAGTAGACAAAACTACTTCTTTCCGCTTGAACTGCCAGTTCCGCTTGAAGTGAGAATTCCGCTTCAACTTCAACTTCAGCCGGAACATAGTAAAATTGGCATTCAGCCGGAAATCTTCCAAGCGCAATATTCCTTACAGTACTTAAAACCCTTTCTCCCATATTCTCAGTGAGCGATTGAGCCTAACCGTATGTACATAACTAACATGCTCATCCTTCCTAAAAATAGTGAGAAACGAAGTGAGTCATTCAAGCCAAAACTTGGTAAGGGTATACAGTCCAAGATGGACAAAGTTGGAATACATGTCTTCATGTGATTGAGGCACCTAGGAAAAACCCTTCTATCCTCTTTATCCCCAAACATTTTTTTACCCAAACAACTCCCCCCTAGTTAACCCCTTCGAGCTTAATCCTATCATTTAAAAAATAACCCCCCCCCCCTAAACGAGACTTTATTCTTTTACACCCATTTATTTTCGCAAAACAATGGTTTTGAGGAAAGTTTCAACAAGAAGAAGTGACCTACTAAATTTCAGGAGAAGATGTCATATGCTCGAACAAATTGTTGCAGAAATTCGTTCAAAAAGAAGGATATCTATGCTGAGATATTTGTCTAAAAAAATATGCTTTACTTTGGTTTGTGGAAATAGAAGAGTGAAAGCCCTCTAGAGCCACTACCCAGGCCATTACCATCCTCAAAAGATAAACCTTTCCGAAAAATAAAAGTTTTGCAAATTTTAACCCTTCTCACATCGCCTCCACACCCTTAGCCTCAGCCTACCCTCAAAACCCGTAGGCCCTCATGATGATAACATAGATTTCGGAAAGATCTTTGGTGGATTGATCCCTTCACAAGCCTATGACCCTTTCTTTATTTCACCTTGGTATGAGTGACCACTCAAAGTCTGTATATATACTAACCCCGAGAGTCGAGTGATCCCTTGTAAGGTGTACATAGTTGCATAAATCTAAACATTACAGTAACCTTGTATGTATCTTTCAATACTTTAATAAAAATAGAATAAACTAACCAAATGGAGAAAAAAGATCGAAGTAATTAGAAGCCATGTTTTTAGGCAAGTGATCGGTTCATGGCAGGTCGTATCAAAAATCATAGGCGGGCGAACGGGGGATATTTTTTTTATTTGCTTGAGGATAAGCAAAAGTCTAAGTGTGGGGATGTTTGAAGTACCAATAAATGTACATTTTTTTATTAACAAATATCCCCCGCGTATTGGGATAAAACTGACTAACTAGTACAAGAAAACATCATTTTTGTCTTCTTTGTAGCTTTCCAGGTTTATTCAAGAGGAAATCACAAAAGGAGTAAAAAAGTGAAGAAAATCATAGCAAAACTATGATTTCAGAAGACTGACACGCCCCGTACCAAGTTTGACAAGCCTCGTGCCCATCCAAGCTAGCTCATTTCTAAAGCTTCTGACATGGCACAGCCTCGTGCACGCCCCCCTCTGAATTGGCACGCCCCAACCGTGCCCTACCCTAACATGACATGGGTCGTGCCACTGTTTGGCACGGTTCGTGCGAAACTCCAGACTTTGTCTATAATTAGTGAATTTCATCCTTCACTTCAATTTTCTCAAGAGCTCATGCTCACCCCCTCCCCCTAGTTTATACCATGTTTTTCTTTTGAGCTAATTTCTTTTCGTGTTCTTGTGACTACTCATCAAGATTGTAAGAACTTAAACATTTATAAGATAATGAAATGTTATTTGTCTATGAATCGTTCATTGTCTCTTAAGCCAACTTTTAGACCATGATTAGTGGTTAAGTTCTTACATTTGGTGGGGGATAAACATTTCTTTGGTGGGTTAGAAAACTGTTTTTATAAACTTGCAGTGACTTTATAAAAACTCTTTTAATAGAAAGTGTATTATTGATTTCCTTGAAAAATTGGCCTTTATGTATCACAGACCATTTAAGGAGTCGAAATCTCATGGACTGGACTTGTGACACCCGGTTGGGGGATGATGCATGATCATTTGGATGACTCGCGTACCATGCTACATGATACGTTCGGTGTCCTTATGTCTATGTAAGCAAACCCGGCTGACCACGCAGGTGCGGGCTGAAAATTTCAGGTTGGGAAAAGGGTCGGTAATATTTTGTCACTTAACGAAAGCTGAATAGGTACGTGTTTATGAACTTGGTTTTGGTTACGCCGGACATGCACAAGCGGAGAACAGTTCATGAAAGACACGGACCTTAATCCATTTAAAAGATCATTTTAATAATAAAATAATATGGCACTCAGGGTTGTTCACCTGCTGGTTCATGACGGCATGTCGAGTATAATGGTTGCCGGACCAAGGGCCCTACAACTAATTGGCATTAGAGTCACTATATTTGTTTCCCAACATCACGGTCTCCTGGGGTTCGTACTCTCCGCAGACGATCGCTCATGGGATTAGTGATACTAGCGATTTAGTGCTGAAAGGAAGTCTAGTTTCCTGTTGGTGAATAAACTTACGGGAAGGGTATAATTTAAGGGATTCCAACATCACCACTGACATGTCCTCCACCAATAGTATCTTCGATCGAGTTGACCAAGACACAACTTTTATACTATATACTTATATATTGTTGGATATTGGATGTCCAGACCTGATAACATCAAGAACCCGGGTTTTGACCCGTAAAGAGTTACACTGAGGGCAACGAGATATAAATCCGCTTAATTGGTTAACCGGTAAATCATGGGAATACGTAATTAATTATGTTTATTCATGATTAATAAACATGCAATTACGAACAATTATCATTGCGATAATGAAACGGAGAAATAGTGTTACATTATTAACGTTAGCGTTGAATATGATAAATTAAATAAATAACTATTTGATTTTATTGATTCTCGGATTTACAACCATTTATTAATAAAATAGTTTTATTAATTAATCGTAAAACATCGGTGATTTAATTTAAAAGAGAAAATAGACGAGGGACTAAAAGGGAAATTAGTCCGCTTATTAATAAGCGACTAAAGGATTAGGAAACCCTAATCCCTTTCCATGTCACAAGAGCCGTCGCCCCGTCCCTCTGCGCCTCCTCTCTCTCTCGGCTCTCCCTCTCTCGCAACCACCACCCTCGCCGCCCCTCTCTTGATGCCAGCGATCTCCGAGAGAATACTAGGTGACATACGCATGTTGATTGAGGATATCACTATCTCCATCGCCATCAATACATCACTACCGGCGCCGCCCTCTTGGTCGCCGCCACCTCCCTCTTGGTCGCCGCCGCCGCCCTCTTGGTCGCCGCCACCGCCCTCTTGGCTGCCGCTGCCGCCTCCACCCCTCCTTCTAGGGTCGTCGCCATCATCACCCTAGTTCGCCGTTGCCATCATAACCCTAGGTCGCTGTCCTGACCTAGCTTATCTCCGTTTCACCGCGACGCTTTCCACCACTTACTAAAAATCGTCGTCGTCACGATTTTGTGAGTGCGAGCCTTTGTCGCCATAATCGTTGTAATCGCCCCGGATAAAACCCTAGCCGCCATTATCGTCTTGATTCTTCGGTGCTCGCTTGTCGCCACCATAAATCGAATTGTTGCAATTTACAACGAATCGGTTTAGGACGGTTCTTGCGATTTGCGAAATGATTTGATCCGAACATCGGATCGGTTTTTCCGTGAAACCCTAGCATCATCACGTTGTCCCTTGGTGTCTCTAACGTTTGTTAATTCGCCGCGAAGGTATATCTAAACTCCGTTTTCACTAAGTCAAAATTCACCTTTGACCACGAAAAAAAACGTGACCAAAGGTGTTTGGTCACGTTTTTTTCTTCCATTTCAATCGACACCAAAGGTTCCGTCACCTTATGTATCCTACGGCCACGTTACAATATCTGTGGCTAAAGCCACCTAAAAGCTTGGCTAAAGGGTACCAATATTTGTTGTTGTAATCAAACAATTCTTCCGGAAAGGGTGGCCAAAGGGTCCCAACGACCACATGTGTTTGTTTAACATGGCCTTTGGTATTATATGGTCACATATATTTGTGTTTTAGCCACATACATTATAAAAATACGTGGCCAGAGGGTTTGCTGAAGTCATACATTTTGTCCCAATACGCGTGGCCAAAGGGTGGCAACGGCCACGTTAAAATATCAAAAGCGTGGCCTTTGGTATTATATGGTCACGTATATTTGTGTTTTAGCCACATATGTTATTAAAAACATGGCCAAATGGGTTGCTGAAATTATAATTTTTGTCCCAATACGCGTGGTCAAAGAGTGGCAACGGCCACGTTAAAATATGTATAGCGTGGTCTTTGGTATTATATGGTCACGTATATTTGTGTTTTAGCCACATATATTTGGAAAAAAAAAGTGGCAAAGGGTAGTTGAAATAAGATATTTTGTACCAATACGCGTGGCCAAATGGTGGCAACGGCCACGCTAACATATAAAAAGTGTGGCCTTTGGTATTATATGGTCACGTATATTTGGGATTTAGCCACATATATTTGAAATAAAAAAGTGGCCAAAGGGTAGTTGAAATCATACATTTTGTCCCAATACGCGTGGCCAAAGCGTGGCAACGACCACATTAAAATATAAAAAGTGTGGCCTTTGGTATTATATGGTCACGTATATTTGTGTTTTAGCCACATATATTTGGAAAAAAAGTGGCCAAAGGGTAGTTGAAATCAGATATTTTGTCCCAATACGCGTAGCCAAAGGGTGGCAACGGCCACGTTAAAATATAAAAAGTGTGGCCTTTGGTATTATATGGTCACGTATATTTGTGTTTTAGCCACATATATTTGGGAAGAAAAAAAAAGTAACCAAAAGGTTGTTGAAATCAGATGGGTCCTTGCTATAAACTTTAATTATAAGTCAAATAAAAATGAAATACAACTAAAACATTCAAGAAAATTACACTGCGTACAAGCATTATTCTCAATTTAATTTTCAATCCGGAAGCCAACAACACTACCACGTGGTGTTCATCTTCAACTGTCCAGATTTGAGCTTAATTAGGATCATTTTTTCTTGTATTCCTTCCAATACCAAAACATATAATTGATAAGTAGGTTATGGAAATTGATCATAATATATATAGCAATTTTGAAATGCTTACCACCATGATAGATATGGACTGAGGAGTGCCATTTTATTGGAAGTAGTATGGGTCATCAGGTCCTACAATTCAATTGAATTCCAGATGAACATTAGATATCCAGTTGAACTTAAAACATCCGGATGAACATCAAATTAAGTTCCCGATCAACCTCGAAGTCAGTTGAACTTTATTTGGTACACATCTCACCATTTGTTCCAACAATCCCTAGCTAGCCCAAGTGTTTGAGGTACCAAATAACATTTAAAATGGGACTACATGACATTACTAAACAGATTACTGTGAAATTATAGAACGGAATGAAACTTGACTGGCAAATATTTACCTTTTTCTTGTCAACCGCTTCAGACGATGTTGATCGACCACCGATTTCACGCCCTACAGTTCAATTAATTTACTTTATGTAAATGAGCAATCAAACCGATAATGAGTTTGACAACTACTAGCCGTTGTGTGTATGTCAGCATGATTAGTGCTGTGGCTAGATCCAACAAAAATCTCTTTAGAATTTACCTAGAACAATGTTTTTGAATTGGTAAAAAGTGAGAGCAGAATAATGACGCGGACCTATCATGAAAGTATTTATTCTGTTTTTTTAATCTAACATAAGTTGTTCCAGTTTTATTCATACAGATTATGTCTATACTCTATTTTTTCATATTAACATACATTTTCAATGAATCATAACAGAGCTCCATTTAACTCATAATTGTGTTCTTACATGACGTATATATTCTTATGTACCAAGAACTTGCATCTATTTGTGTTCTTCAAGAACAAGAGTTCATCCGGATTGTGTTGTTTAGGAACAAGAGCGTATGTTATTATAAGGTACTTGAGAATAGTATGATTAATGTGTGATGTAAAGAATTTACATCTATAGATATCGGAGCATTAAGTTGTTATGGTAAAGGTGTTCCAAGTGTAAATAGATGAGCTATAAGTAGATCAAGTTTTTTATCCTATTCTTCAATCTTCAGGAAGAGGGCCTTAACTTGTTCATTTTTTTCATCCCTATGAAGTCTCTCCTCTTTAATTTCGAACTCAAGTTTTTCCAATTGACCATCAGTGTTGTTGGATCGATCCTTGAATTTTGTACAATTAACAGAATGTAGTTAGTTGCTTTTTAACAAAGTACATAAATAGGAAAGCATGCAGACCCTATTGATTCATTATCTCTTAATTAGTTCTTAATTATTAATATATCACATAAAGACCCTATTGATTAATTATTTGATATGTTATACACAAATTAAAGACATCTAAAGGGAAGAGTGGAACACATCATGTCTTAAGTGGATATAAACAAATTACCATTTCTAGCAAAGTAGCAGATGCATGACATCAACATTTTTCTATTCTTCTATAGGGGATTTAAACTACAATTTCTTTATTTTGTACCCCTCTAACATGAACCTACAAAAAATGTTGGAAACATTCCTATATATGTCCTCTAGGATCATTTCCTAGTAATGACCAGAGTAACATAAATTAGTTCTTATTTATTAATATATCACATAAAGACCCTATTGATTAATTATTTGATATGTTATACACAAATTAAAGACATCTAAAGGGAATAGCGGAACACATCATGTCTTCAGTGGTTATAAACAAACAGTTGACTATTTCTAGCAGTGTACGTAAAGAAGAAAGGAAGTTCACCAGTAACATGAATCTACATAAAAGTGCATATGCTTGACCTTAACATTACTAGCATAAAAATAACTAATGTAGCATGCTCCCACAGTCATTTAAGAAGGTAAATAACTAATTTAGCATAAAATGAATGGGTTGAAATGAATGAAGAGGATTTCTGCAATATATACCCCTTCCTAATTAATTCTGTATGAAACAAAATTTTATCGATGTGTAACTGTAACTGTACACAAATACAGGGATCCCAAGTTAAACGTGTATCAATAATAAACAAAACAATCAATTTTATGAAAACATATTGTAATTAATGAAATGAAATAACTTGACAATTACCATTTCCTGGACTGATTGGTCTCCTAAATCATATGGAACTTCTAAAGAATCGCTAGCGCTGTCTGTTGAAGCTATTCGTTATTGAAGCTCCATAGAAGATGTGAATGATATGGATGAGAAAGAAGACCTAGTTATTCGCTGGAGGCATTTAACTGGAAATTTTCTGATAAGGTGAGAGGGAAAAGTATCTGATGAATCGATAATAAGTAAATTTAGTTTGAAATTTTGGGTGTAATTTGAACTAATGGTGGGAAATTCAAATTTTTTGGTAAAATCTTTTAATTAAAAGGGGGGGGGGGGGATTGCTCAAACTGATAATAAAACCCAAAATTAATTTAAACAATATGTATATTAAACATAATTAAACCTAAAATTAAACATAAACATAAATAATTAATTAAATGTATCCACGTGGCTCTTCCGGCGGGTTCTTCTTCAAGATGAACTTCATCATACAGTTCGTAAAAGTATTCAAGTGCCTCTTCTTGTGGGTTTGCAGGTTCTTCTTCAAGAAGAGCTTCATCGTCTTGAGGTGTTGAAATAATGAGATTGCGAAATTGTATGAGTACATCAATTACGGTTGACATAACTGTGATCCTTTAAGCAGAACTAGACGACGATCGGAGTTAAAAGCCCTAACAAAATTATGTATTAATATTAATTTTATTATTTTCTTTTAGATATAATAAACAAGATTTTACTAACACGTGCTTTGTGGCCGGGATAACGCAACTACAAAAAACGATGACATTACTAAAACACAACTCAAAAATGAAAATGATAAATTACTATGCAATTCAGAACACAAATACGAAAAGACCGCCATGTTGCGAATTTCTCATGTATAATAATTTTGTTTCCAAAAATATTAAATGACGGCCAATTAGGACGGTGAGGAGAAATTAGGACCAACTAGACTCAATGAGGACTAAATACTGACAATTAGCGTCATTTAGGATACTTTAGTGAAGACCAGTTATGGTCAATTAATATGGTCAATAAATACGAATTAGGACCAATTCAATGAGAAGGCCGATTATGCTCATTTAGGGCTTTTTATAGAATAACCATGGCTGGTGACTGGTATACTTTCGAACGCCGTCGTGGGGTATCTAGGATTAGTGGTATTCTTCCCCCAAACCCTAGGTCTTGGAAAAACCAGTTCTTTTATGTGGATGATTGATGTATCCCTCCCACCATGAGATGGAGAGAAATCGATGACATTGTTCATGATGTTACCCCTGAAGAGAACGAGTATTCACAAATGAACTTTGATCGGTTGGTTAGTGTGGCTAGCCCCATTCGTGAACTTCCAGAATGCATATTGCTTATTTCTAGGATTAGCAAGGCTTGGTTTGAGCCGGAATTGTGGCCTATTTTACAGTATCACCAAAGGGGTAAGTTTTACACTTGTAATCCTTTTAATGATAGCTTGTGTATACTGACATAACCATTTTCTTTTGCTTTCAGAAATGGAGTTGTATAATGCCTGGGTTTGAAGAGTTTCTCCGGTTTGGAGTTGTCTGCAGAAAAGATTGATGAAACTACAGTACCGTTTCTCAATCAAACTTCATCTTCATTTTATGAGATTCGTCCTGAAGCAGAAACCATGGATGTTGATGGCACAAGTGTAACTGAGTGTAATCAAGAAACTTTGTCTATTGAAGACATGTATGACCAGATTGTTGGGTCAAAGACTGAAGAAGCTCCTTCTACAACCTCATCACAAATGAAGGTTATCTTATCAAGCGATGCAAGTGGAAAAAGAAAAGATATCGCAAATGATGCTATTGTTACTACCAACATGTCTCATACTGCCAAAGGAAAAATGGTGAAGCGTCCTCTCAAACCTCATACCGAGAAGGACGCTCATGCTTCTAAAAGGAAGTCTCCTAGATTAACCACTCAGTCACCATCCAAGAGCACTTCCGGTGTTTTGGAAGTGGTTGATGAGGACACTACGGCTAACACTGCTGAAACACCGGTAACCCCTCCTTATGATAAGGAATTTAATATTTCCGATTTTTTTGCTGAATTCACCCGATATGACCGACCAAACTTTAATTAACACCCCTCTTTTGCAGAACACTCAACCAATTTCTTCTGTTGTTGCCAAAACTTCAAGTTCATCTTCCCTTTCAAAATCCTTCCCATCACTTGGTGTTCCTGTTTCGAAAGGGCTTAAGACAGAAATTGAACTAGTCAGCATGAGGACAAGCTCAGCTAAAGAGTTTTCACATGCATCTGTCACTGAACCCTTTGTTCCCAAGTGGGATGTGCTATCAAGTCAGTCATACAAAGACCCATTAGTTGCCAAGAAGCTTTCCCTGCTAAGTAGCACACCAACAGATGTGTCTAGCGTTCACCAAGTTCCTCATGCAGTGTTCTCTAATTAATTCATGACATCACATGCGAAACAGCAGAACTTGGTGGCAGATTTGTATGAGAGATGGGTGATTGCCGAAGCTAAAGTGGGAGAACTTGTAGAATCTCAAAAGAGGCACATGCTCTCGAAACTAAATTCCAGTTCCATTGATGCGCAAGTGAAGACCAATACTTTATTAGGCGAGGTGGAAAGTTTGAAGATGCATAACCGGAAGTTGATGGCCTTGGAACAAGAAGCAAAAAGAAATTTGAAACAGGCTCAAGACAATGAGGTTTTCTTGAAAAACCAATTTCTGGAAGAAAAAACCAAGCTTTAGGAATCAGCAACTGATGCTAAGAAAGGTAATGTTTTCACATCCTTTACTATATCTAGTTCATCATATATAAATGCATAAGTAACATTCATTTGTATTGGATCTCCTTGTGTACAGAGGTAGGAAGGTTAGAAGAGACTATGAAAGCCAAGATTGCAGAGAGGGAGGTTCTACAGTCTGAGAACAATACTTTGAAGGACAAAAGCAAGTGGCTCATTGCTGAAGGTCTTGGCTTGCTTGCAAAAAGGGTTCACTCAGAGTTATCCCTATGGCTTTAAGTCTTAATCAAGCTGTGAATGCTGTGGGTTTTAATGAGGGCATCAGATGCGGACTCGCACATGCGTCAAAGAATAAAAAGACATCAACTCTTTTAAGAAATACGACGCTAATGCACGAGACAAGGTGCTTGATCGTCTAAAATCTCTTCAATCCATGACCTTTGATATTATAGAGCAGGTGTCTGAGTTGGATGTGTCAGATATGGAGAAGATGAAAGAGATGCTCAAGCCCATCAGCAGTTCCAAACCCTCCTCTTCCTCAGGTAACTAAAGTTGACTTGTGGTCAACTGTTTAACTTTTTGTGCAGAACAATCATTCTCCAAAGTCCACCTATGCAGTGGCATCTTAAACAATTTTTTTTAGCACTCGTATGGATTGATATATTTGGTTATTTTGTAGGTCGGTTGTGCATGTGTTTGTACTTCCGACTTTTGAACAATGCCACTGATGGAATTACATATGCTATGTTTAGAGTTGAAATGTTATCATGCTTGCTCTAAAAACATTGTGATGTTTTGATAACTAATGTTTGGTCCTTATGATCCATTTTTTCATAAATCACTTTCATAATTTGCCTAAGAACAGTACATTTGCGATGGAAGTGTAAGTTATACACTTACTTTTGCAAATGGAGTTTAACCATTCCTTGTTGTAGGTCTTGCGATGGTTTTATTATTTTGTATAATTGTACAGCCTTTCTTTAGTTTACATGTTTAATTTTATATAAATGTCAAACTTCTAAGGACATTATGAGTCCTTCTTCATAAGTACCACGACTTAAACTTTTGGTGAAATTTTTATAAATCATAAGAAAAATCCAACATACGCGTTTCCCTCTTATGAAATGCGTCCACCTCATAAGAGTACTAACAACATAAATATTGAACTACCTTATTCATTACATATTTTCACGTATAGTTGTGAGCCACTTCTTTATGGTATTCTCTTCTTACATTCTTTGGTAAGAAATGATTAACTCATCGCCTGGATGGTTAATCCGCAAATTCAATTTTATAAATTAAATTATAAAGTGACATTTGCGACCCTTGGGATGCTCAATAGGAAAGTATACAGATGCAATTCCTGAATGAGTTGGCCTTCACCCCTTGGGCTTTTGTTAACAAAAATTATGTTAACAAGGTGTCCGTCATGATCACCTCTTTTGAACATGCACTCTTATTTTATTGAGACAGTTAAGGACAAGATGAAACCATATATTCATCTTGGGTTATTATTCTTTTCATAAGAAATAATAACTCAACTCCACCATCAAAGAGTATTGAACAATCCGTTTATCAGATTGGTAAGTGACTTTATGGATCATGTATAAATAATTAATACTCATATGCTCATGTGCATTTGTAATACATTAATAGTGTTAAACACATTCAAAATTTTGGAATTGGAATGTTATTTTATTAGGAATACTCTGTTCCTTATTCAAAATACAAGTAATTCAGAAATTCTTGCAACATTTCAACACTTGCCTACATGTAACATTTCCGAAGATGAACTCCATTCCATGCTCTTGCAAGTTCAGCACCATCGATTTGCTCGAGTATATAAGATCCATTTCCAATAGCTTTCTTAATAATATATGGACCTTCCCACTTTGGAGACATTTTCCCTAATGGGAGAGCACGGCTAACTTCATTGTTTCTCAAGACATATTCTCCCACCTTATATTGGTGCACTTTTGCTTTTGCATTGTAATACTTTGCCATTTCTTTCTTGTATCTACTTTCTCGAATAGCTGTTATCTCCCTTCTTTCCTCTAAAAAATCCAAGTTGGTTCTTAAAGCTTCGTCATTATCAGGTACTAATACTTGTAGTCTGTGACTGGGTAGCCCAATTTCTGCAGGTATGACTGCTTCAGTTCCATATACTAAACTAAATGGAGTCTCTCCATTGCTTGTTTTGGGCATAGTTCTGTGTGCCCACAACACATGCGGCAATTCATCTACCCAACTTCCCCCATATTTTTCTAACCTCATTTTTATCCCTTCTACTAAACTTCTATTAGCCCGTTCCACTTGCCCATTAGCCTGTGGATGTGCCACAGATGTAAAGATCTGATTAATGTGCAAATCTTCACACCAGGCGCTGAATGGATTTCCGGCAAATTGTTGCCCATTATCGGTTATGATGTACAATGGTAAGCCAAACCTACATACAATATGTTCCCACACAAATCTCTTTACTTGTTGTCCATAGATGCTAGCTAAAGGTTTTGCCTCAACCCATTTCGTGAAATAGTCAATAGCAACTATGAGAAACTTTACTCCCCCACTTGTGACCGGAAATGGCCCTACTATATCCATACCCCATTTTCGAAATGGCCAAGCGGATGTCACAGGGATAAGTTCATTTTTAGCTCGCATACTCACTGGCGCATGTGCTTGACATGCTTGGCATTTTTGAAGCTCTTCAAAGGTACTTCTATACATGCCTGGCCAATAATAGCCAAGACTCATAATTTTTGCCACTACCATTTTAGCTCCTGCATGAATACCACAAATTCCTTCGTGCACTTCTCTAACAACCCACTCTGCTTCGCTTGGCAACAAACATCTTAATAGGGGACCCAAAAAACTCATTCGATATAAAGTATCATCTTGCATTTGGTATTGAAGCGAATTTACTCTCACTTGCCTGGCTTGCTCTTTGTCATCTGGAAGTTCCCCTTTTGTTAAGTATTTAATTATTGGCCAATCTGATGAACCACAAAATCTCACCGCATGTAAATGAGAAATCACAATTCAACTAGAAACAGGCTAATCTATGGAGATTAATCGATGAATCAATGGATTTATTAATATCACGAGTATTTGAGTACAAAATGAGGAAAACACATAGTAAATGTGTGATTTTCCGAAATCAAAAGTTACATTGCTAGTGAATGAATGAGCTATTTATAGAATTATTGAAGTCGCATCTTCGTAAGTTGGCTGGATGCACTTGCATCTTGTTCATCCGCAACTGCATCGCCTCCGACTTATTCTTTGTATGACACTTTCTCTTGAGGTCTTCACCATCGGAAATGTTAATGTTGAGCCATTTGCATGTCCGGTCTTGACCTATCCTCATCAAGTCCCCCTAGTCCATTGATTATTCAAGCAATAATTATTGGCCTAGAAGTTAAAAGTGTCTTGTATATCCAACGAGTTTTGAGAACTTTTACCGATCATCTTCATTAAGTTTTCATATGCTTTTGATTTGTTACCTCATTAAAAACCTTGCTCGGAAAAACCCTGTGGGAAAAAACCGAAGCTAAGGAAAAAAGAGTGTAACATACATCTCTTCTTTGCGCTAATCATAGATTTCAAAGGTCAAAAAATTTCCTCCACTTCTAACGATTTCATAGATCTGGTCATCAAGTCCCCGTAGTCCTTATGTTATTTTGTAGAAATGACTAAGGACTAAGTTACAAAGATCATAATAGGAAATGCTTGTGAAGCAAGATCTAATGGATCATAAGACTTCATTTGTCTTTAAAACAAATCGCTTCTGCAAATGTAATTAATCCATCCTCACGAGAATATTAACGTATTATTGCAAAGAGACGCTCCTGCAAGTGTAGATAATAACTGACTTGTCAGGTGTGTCTTGCATGTCAAATTGTACTCGAGTACTTTTTATACTCACCAGTACACGTGGCATCCGGGGATTAATTGACGAGACAATTTTTGGTTCTGGATTTGAATTTTAAATTCAAACGGTTATTTTATCCCAAATTCTTGCCCCATATATAATCTCTTCTAATTTCCCATTCTTTACACCTTTTACTGCCGTCGCTTTCTTTCTTCTTTGAGCCCTAATTCTTTCTTCGAGATTTTTCTTTTCAAAAGGTCAGTCGATTCCCCCTTTTGCTTTTTTATTGCATTTTCATGGCATCCCCTTCAGTTAGGGTCGATGACGATTCGAGTAAGCATAATATGCATATCTCATTCTCATCTATGTCGCCTCGCGATTTAGATGAAGTTATTGAGAGGTATAATATTCCCCTGTCACTGAATCCAACTCTTCCATTGCCACGAACTCCAATTTCCCCTTTTCCTGATGGTAAGATTGGAGTTTATGTTGATATGTTCAAACTTGGGAATTATCGTCTTCCTTTTACCAAATTTCTTATGAGAGTTTTGATGTTTTTCAAGATCCATATTTCACAAATGCATATTCAGGGGTTTTCTCGTTTAAGCCACTTTGAGGCTACTTGTAGGGCTGTTAATGTGTCTCCGAGTGTTAACCTTTTTAGGGCTTTTTATAGAATCACAATGGCAGGTGATTGGTATACTTTTGAGCGTAGGAGAGCCGTTAAGAGAATTAGTACTCACCTTCCGCCAAACCCTCGTTCTTGGAAGTCTAAATTTTTTTACATCGATGATCGATGCATTCCCCTTCAAATGGAATGGAGAGATGTAGAAGATGTAGTTCATGATCCAAACCCAAGTGACGGTGACTATAGTCAGGAATCTTTTGATAAGTTAGTGTCCTGTGCAAGCCCTATCCGAGAACTCCCGGAAGCCATTCTTCTTTTTTGTAGAATGAGTAGGTCTTGGTTCACCCCTGATCTTTCGCCGATTTTGACAAACCAAAGGAAGGGTAAGGAATTACCCTTTCATCATTTGTGCTCCTGCCCTTGAAGTACCTCTTTAATTTGTGACAAATTCTTATTTATTTTTGCAGAAATGGATCTTTTCGAAGCTATGCAATTGAAAAGTTGTGATGATGTCGACCTCAGTGCTGAGATTATGGAAGAAGGGTCTATGCCATTTATTCGACAGACTGCCAATTCTTTTTTGGACTACCATCCTGAGGAAACGCGTGATGATCAAGTTGAACCGCAAGTGGACGCGTAGCCTGAAGCCGTTATTTCTGAAAAAGTATTCGAGATCGAATCTGGGGGTAATGATGCTACTGTCGTTACAAAAACCATCAAGGATGTTAGCGGAGGAAGTGGGGAAAGCACTCTCAAGAATAAGAACAAGGATGTCGTTGATGGTTATGCTATTGTGTCAAGTAAAGCATCACTACCACCCAAAGGTGGAAGCAAGATTAAGAGATCCTCAAAAGCATCTGTTAACAAGGAAACCAATGAACCCCTTGTGTCCAAGAGGAAATCTCCTCGCTGGAACTTGCAGTCTTCACCACACCATTCCAAGGTAAACACTTCCATAACCACTGAAGTCACTTCCGATTCTACGGAGAATTTTGAAGTGAATGAACAGCTAGGAGAGGGTATACAATCAGAAATTGATGTTGTGGTAACCCCTCCTCCTACTGATGATTTTGATATTGATGATTATTTATTGAATTCACCTGATATGTCACAAGACCCAAGTTTTTCTGATGTAAGTATTTTGCAGAAGGGTACCACCTCTTTGAGCACTTTGGCCAATTTAGCTCATGCGTCCTCTTCTTCGCGGAAGGATGCTCCGAGCTTTGCTGTTCCTTCCTCTGAATGGTTGAAGAAGGAGATAGATTTGGTTACCCTTAGAAGCAATGTTGGTAGGAGTTTGGATTCTGCTGATGTAAATATGGTCTTTATTCCTAAGTGGGAAATTAAAAACGGTGACACTTGCACCGAAAGTTCGACTGCAAAGAGGATCACTCTTCTCGGAAGTACTCCCACTGACATTTTCAGCCTTCAACAAATTCCCAATGAGGCTTTTTCAAATGACTTTATGCTTGCACAAGCGAAACAGCACAGCTTAGTGGCGGATATGTATGGCCGGTGGGTCATTGCAAATTCCCAATGAGGCATCTGTGAAGGAAAGAAGCAAATGGTTAATCGAAGAAGGCTTTGATTTGGTAGCCAAGCGTGTGCATTCTGAGATGATCCCCATGACTCTCAAAGTTAATTCTGCTGCCAATGCTATGGGCTACAATGAAGGGATCAAATGCGGATTAGCACATGCTGTGAAGGGTGAAGCCAACTTCCTGTCCTTTAAGGAATTTGATCAAAAAGCCAGTGAGAATCTGTTGAAACAATTGGATGCCTTGAAGTCAATGACGTTCCATTCCATTGATGAAGTTTCGAAGTTGAGCCTGGATGACATAGAAGTAATGAGGGATATGTTGAAACCTGTTTCACTATCAAAAGGTCCTGTTCCCTCAAAGGCTAATGCTCCTTCAACTTCAAAGGCAGATGTTTCAACCACCACTGGTAATTGATCTTTTTATTAACCATGATCTTTTGTTTGAACAATTTAATCGTTTCTCAAAGTCCACTTATGCTGTGGCACCAGACAATTTACTTTTGGTCTTGCTTTCCTAGTACTATTTAACCCATGGATTTCATCGGTACTGCAACTGTATGCAGTTTCGATTATATTAGCGTATATTGATGATGCGTATGGATGTTTGCTTTATCTACTTTTCGCCTTGAGTTTTGAATTATTTTATAATGTCATGGTTCATAGGATGTGAGTCATATTTGACTATATTTGCGATGTGTCACTCGCGACCGAAGTGTATCGTTATTTGCACTTGCAGTTGCAAAATGATCGTACACAACCTTTTGTATATTTTCCCATTCGATTCTTGACATTTTCTTTTTAAACTTGCGAAATATTTTCTTACAAGCTTTTGAGCAACTTTATGAGTTCTCCTTCACAAGAACTTTGACAAGATTCTAACAAAATCATTAACTTTTAAAGAAGGCTGTCATATGCGTTTCCCCCTATCAAATGCGTCCATCTTCAAAGGGTTTTAACAACATAACGTCAATACCACTTTTAAAGTTAAGTGTTTTTTGTTTCGAATACGAATCTTTTCTTTGTGGTATATAAAGTCCTTACATCTTTGATAAGGTTCAGTTGATCTTCTCTTTGAATGATCAACTCACAAGACCACTTTATAACATTAGTTATTCAGCAGCACTTGCGACCCTCAGAGAGCTTAAGTTGGAATTTTATTAATAATCGTAGCATACCTTTATCCGCTTAAGTTTGGCCATCTCTCTTTTGGGCTTTTGTTAGCAACCATTGTACTAACAAGGTGTCCGGCCTGATCACCTCTTCCCAACATGCACTCTTTAATCGTCAATGAGACAGTTGAGGACAAGAAAAGCGTTTTTACTTTTTCTTGGGTTACCCTTTATAAATAAAGGAATAACAGCGATACTGCATTAAGGTATTGGTATGTAATACCGTTTGGAAATGCACCCGCTAATGACTCATGAACCATATTATAGAAAGCGAATCATATCGCATGTGAATCTCGTATTATTTAAAGAGATCATTTGCACAGCATGTGCATGTGTTTAATGATAGCATTTTTAAGCAAACATTCATATTCAATATTTTACACAAGAATGATCAAATATTTGTATAACTTTTCCTCATAAAATGAAATAAGTATAACCATAGATCTTTGTAAGTACTAGAACCAAAAGTATCTTATTCTTCATCAACTTATTACAAGATCATAAATGTAAAAACAAGAACATAAAGATCAACATTTTCTATCTTTCATTTGAGATTTGCATTTGCAACTTCACATGTAACATTTGCGAAGATGAATTCCATTCCAAGCTCGTACTAGTTCAGTTCCATCAAGCTGCTGAAGTATGTAAGACCCATTTCCAATCGCTTTTTTGATTATATAAGGTCCCTCCCATTTGGGAGACATTTTTCCGAGCGGAAGTGCTCTACTTACTTCATTACTTCTTAGCACATATTCTCCTTCCTTATACTGCTGGTTTTTGACTTTGGCGTTATAATACTTTGCCATCTCTTTTTTGTATCTGCTTTCTCGTATAGCTGTGATTTCCCTTCGCTCTTCCAAAAGGTCCAAATTGGTTCTTAATTCCTTATCATTATCCGTCACTTGCACCTGTAAACGGTGACTTGGTATTCCGATTTCAGCCGGAATGACGGCTTCGGTTCCATATACAAGACTGAATGGTGTTTCACCATTGCTAGTTTTAGGCATGGTTCGATGTGCCCACAAGACATGTGGCAATTCATCGACCCAACTACCTCCATATTTTTCCAATCTCATTTTTATACCTTCAACATGACTCCGATTTGCTCTTTCGACTTGGCCGTTGGCCTATGGATGTGCAACTGATGTAAAGATCTGATTTATATGAAGCTCTTCACACCATTCTGCAAATGGGTTTCCAGCAAATTGCTGTCCATTAACT
>JBCNJP010007289.1:0-12872 GCA_039602395.1 Deinandra increscens subsp. villosa | reverse complement strand
ATGACATCCCGTCTAGACTTTCTGTTGAAAACAGTGACCTAGCTGTTATGAGGAGTGAGGTCATGGAGTGCGTTAGTGTTTGCATTGATCGTCTTAGCGACAGTTTGGAGGGCATGCAACTTTTTGCTGCCGATATAAATGAGCTCAAGAATGGTGTTGTCGCGAAGTATCCTGGGAAATCTGCTGCAAACAAGAGGGCTGGTATAATGGAGGAATTGATTGGGAAAGTTGATGATGTTTCGCTTGCCCTTACCCCCCCCCACAAGGCATACGTAACAAAGGCTGTGGCACAAACAAGAGGTTGGTTGGACCGGGTGAGAAGGCTGTTGAGAAGTCCAAGAAGGCCCCAAGGCTGTGCAGGAATTGCAACACATGGGGTCATCACGATTCCCGCAATTGCAAAAAACAGGGGAATGGGGAGGCCTCATCTTCCAAGTAGCCGTATTTTATCATTAAAAATCCCATGAATTAATTACATCACATTTTAACTAGGATGTTGTTTCTTAAAAAACAACCTTCTCTTTTGGGAACAGTCATCTGTTGACACCTCCCCCCCCCCCCCCCCTAGGACGTTGTTTACTAAAAAACAACCTTTTTGTTTTGTAGGGGTTTTTCATATCCTAGTGTTATTTTAATGATGTAATCCGTATGACTATGTAATTCTATGGGATCAATATATAAATATCAGCTTTAGGATCCGTATCATTTCTTTTTGTATCATTTTTTGATGACCCCGCTGTTATTTTCCAAGTATTGGTATATTCAGTGTAAATAACTTATTATTCTACATTGCGATTTAATTGTTAATTGTCAACATAAAATAGCAGTGGGGTTATCATTCTATTATGTTTTGGTTAGACTCATTTTTAATAGTTTTAACATAAAATAGCAGTGCTGTTATCAACTATTAAATCTACTTCTAAGTATGTACTTGATTTCTTGACAATAAATTCCATACGGGGCATCACCGATAACATAAAATAGCAGTGGTGTTATCAACTAACTAGTGCTACCAATGTATAAAAAAGGCATGATGTGCCGTTTTACGCCTCTAAGATAAGGGTTCTTACATCAAAAGTTAATTGAAAAGCCATCTTTGCATATTTATGTTTCTTAACAAGTTATTAATTTGTAAATTTGAGGTCAATAAGTTCAACACACACCAGGTTCATCTCTTAGGGGTAAGAAACATAATAATAGTATAAATATGTAAGGGGAAAGTTTACAATTTAACCTTTTGCAGATTTTTCCCTACTCATAAGCTTATTATAAGTAAAAAATAATATATTCAACAAATTCCAGTGCTAACAAATTTTAGCGTTATTGTTATTAGTTTTAACATTATTGTTATTAGTTTTAACATATTACATTCTGCAAACACCAGTGCTATCATTTTGATAGAGTTATTAGTTTTAACATTTTATACAGTAAGCGTAGCGAAATGATCATGTTAATAGTATATTAATGTAAATGTCCCACTTTTGTCATCTTGGACCCACCCAAAAACTTTCCTTCTTCACAAAACCAAAATATCTGGAAACACAAACTAGCACTGGGGTTATCACCAATTTACAATGCTGCTAATAGTAATAACTGCCTCCATATATTAAGAGGGTTGGTGTTCACATAGTTGTACACCCAGCAGGAAAAGTTTGATACAAAATACAACATATGATTAGACTGTCCATAATCAGTCCCCATGCTTACATACAAAATAGGAAATCTTGAACATACCAATCAACCTACTTTGGGATACCCGTTACCATGCAGACCATTTCCTTCCTCATGTTGATGTCAAACAACAGTATACGTGCTGCATATTTTTTCCTAAGCGTATTGATTCTCATCTTTACTCCATCGCCGCCTCTTTTCTTTTTAACATCTTTCTCCAACCCACACAGAAACTTTTCACGACTGTAACCCATGAACGTCTCCATATGCCTCATCGTATATATTCCACAATCCTTCACATTCCCCCGGCTTGCACATTCCAATACCAACCTTCCAACCTTTGCCACTTTTAATTTTCCAGCCTTAGGATGTTTCCACTCGTCAAGATACTGTACAAAGAGGTCTTTCTGCAAGTAGGTAAACATCCAAAGTTAATAACTTTTTTATGAAGACACTTTTTCAATCCATGTTAAGTCTAAATAGTTAACCCATAGTTATTCCTTACCAATTTATACCCAGTATCTTTTTCGTGAAACTCCTTCTTGTCCTTACATGTCACCACCGTCTCATCAGAATGCATATTATCAATTAGATAAATCCCCGGGTTTTTCAATTCAAAAACAATGAGATAATAATGCGAGTTTTCCAATATTGGGAAAACTACTAAATCAAAACATTTCATCCCCCTTCTACTTTCAACCTTCCCCACATTTTGAAACATCACCTTACTAAACCACTTTATACGAGCAGAGTTATCCACATCTTTATCTTCCCACATCTTATCTCCCTGTACCAAACATAAGTTATCACATATAATTTAATTTGCACAACTTTGTGGTTTTAATCAATAAAAAACTTAAGCGCACCTGTACCCTAAAAGCCCTGCAAAACAACCTATGCGGCGATTCACGGCTTCTTCTTTTTTCATCATCGTTTAAAATTTCTGCCCAGCAGTCGATTATCTCACACTGCACATTTTTCCCCGGTACCAAAGATGTTAGAAGGGTCCAACCAGTACCGGGTCCAAAACTCGTCACAAAAAGTGCATCCCTTCAACAAAAAAAAAAATCTCTGCTATTAGGAAATAAAATAACTTTGGATGAAATTTCTCTACTATAAATAACATGCCAGAATCATTAAATCTATAGTTCTGTTTTACTCACACGTTCAATTTAGTTTTTGAAGACGCATTTTGAACCTCATTAAATTTAGCAATCCTTCCCTCGACCCTGTAACAATCATAATCAATCTAGAGACTACATTAATATGCAAATATTTCAAAATAAAGGTATAGAATATTTACGCCTTTTGGTCTTCGTTTAGCATATCCCAAATAGCGTGTTCCTCCTTTGTGTATCGGCATTTTATAACCACATCTCTTTTGAAGAAAGGTGACTTCAAATCATCCGCAACCACAACCTGTCTTTTACCAAATGGTTCTAGACACAACACAAATGCAGTCTCATTTAATGTATTTAGCACCACCATAAAATGCAGTAAAACATGTTTATAATAATTTTGTGCAAGCTGACATAGTAATTAACTTACCAACATCATTGCCAACGTCTGCTATTAACTCGTTTGTATTTTTGTTAACCACTTCAGCTGACTCCACATCTCCTTTTAAACACAAAAATATAAATTATTTTTATAGAAAATAATATGTATATAGATAATTAACTATCGAGACATACTCCTACTTGAAAATTTTTCCACTGCCAGTTCCTTGTTTTCCAAACCACATGCAAAGACCTTATCTGGACTTTTAGGCATTTCCCGACTGTTAGATTCATGTTCACCGATATCTGCAGGCCCACCAGGCACACTGTCAGCCCCTGTTCAAGGCATTAAGATAACTAATCAATTTAAGTATCATATGAATAACAAGGAAAATAAATAATGTGATAAGCAATGCTTAATGATAAAACACAATTGCAACCCTCTGAAACAGCTAGACCAAAGAAAGAGTATTCAAATAACCACTCTAATTGTGGTTATTTGAATTTCAGTTATTTTTATTTTATAAACAAGGGGCTGGGGATATTTTTTTTACCTAGTCCAATTAGCACCACTGTTACAAGTATTTATTATTAGTGTTACTAGTGCCATCACCCACACATCTAAAGCAAGCACTCGGGCTATCATTCATGACTGTCAAGAAACTAAGTTCTAAATTTATGTGAACTAACACGCTAACCATTATTATAGTTATTGCTAGTAGTTCAAACAGGTACCTGGACATCTCTATTTTTTACCGACACCAATTAGAAGCACTGTTATAAGTATTTACAGTTAAAGTTAACATTTCCATCACCGATATAACTAAAACTATCATTGGGGGCTTTCTATTAATAACAGCACTGTCCAGAAACTAAGTTCTAAATTATGTCTTTTCAGTTTTTTTTTTTCTAAACAAGGGGCTGGGGATATTTTTTTACCTAGTCCAATTAGCACCACTGTTAAAAGTATTTATAATTAGTGTTACTAGTGCCATCACCCACACATCTAAAGCAAGCATTCGGGCTATCATTCATGACTGGACATCTCTATTTATGTGAACTAACACGCTAACCATTATTTATGTGAACAAACAGGTACCTGGACATCTCTATCTTTTACCGACAGCAATTAGAACCACTGTTATAAGTATTACAGTTAATGTTAATATTTCCATCACCGATATAACTAAAATTATCATTGGGGTGCTTTCTATTACACATGCCTGTCCAGAAACTAACTTCTAAATTATTTCTTTTCAGTTATTTTTATTTTCTACACAAGGGGGTGGGGGTACTCTTTTACCTAGTCCAATTAGCACCACTGTTAAAAATACTTATAATTAGTGTTACCAGTGCCATCACTGACACATCTAAAGCAAGCACTCGGGCTATCATTCATGACTGTCAAGAAACTAAGTTCTAAATTTATGTGAACTAACACGCTAACCATTATTATAGTTATTGCTAGTAGTTCAAACATGTACCTGGACATCTCTATTTTTTACCGACACCAATTAGAAGCACTGTTATAAGTATTTACAGTTAATGTTAATATTTCCATCACCGATATAACTTAAACTATCATTGGGGGCTTTCTATTAAACATGCCTGTCCAGAAACTAAGTTCTAAATTATGTCTTTTCAGTTATTTTTTTTTTCTAAACAAGGGGCTGGGGATATTTTTTTACCTAGTCCAATTAGCACCACTGTTAAAAGTATTTATAATTAGTGTTACTAGTGCCATCACCCACACATCTAAAGCAAGCATTCGGGCTATCATTCATGACTGGACATCTCTATTTATGTGAACTAACACGCTAACCATTATTTATGTGAACAAACAGGTACCTGGAGATCTCTATCTTTTACCGACAGCAATTAGAACCACTGTTATAAGTATTATAGTTAATGTTAATATTTCCATCACCGATATAACTAAAATTATCATTGGGGTGCTTTCTATTACACATGCCTGTCCAGAAACTAACTTCTAAATTATTTCTTTTCAGTTATTTTTATTTTCTACACAAGGGGGTGGGGGTACTCTTTTACCTAGTCCAATTAGCACCACTGTTAAAAATACTTATAATTAGTGTTACCAGTGCCATCATCGACACATCTAAAGCAAGCACTCGGGCTATCATTCATGACTGTCAAGAAACTAAGTTCTAATTTTATGTGAACTAACACGCTAACCATTATTATAGTTATTGCTAACTAGTAGTTCAGTTACATTCACAAAAAAAACAGGTACCTTTTATAAGTATTTACCGACACCAATTAGAACCACTGTTATAAGTATTTTACTGTTAATGTTAATATATCCATCACCGATATAACTAAATTTGTCATTGGGGGCTTTTCTATTACACATTCCTGTCCACAAACTAAGTTCTAAATTATTTGTAACATACCACACCCCCACCCCCACCCCTTTGATGTACATGTTAACTAACATTAATGCTAGTAGTCCAGTTCCAATCACAACATAAACAAGCACCAGTCCTTCAGTTATTGCTACTAGTAATAACAGGTATACCTATATTATTTTTCCCTAAATTGCATTTCATGTGTTTCTATCGACCATAGTTTAAGAATAGATGTACACTACCTTTTTCACCTTCCTGACTCTGTCCAATCCCCCATATTGGACCACCAAAACTGTGCCCCACCAAATTCTTTGAGCGAGTATTCTTTGATGCTTTCAGTATGTCTTTCATAGTTCGTTCTTCACCTCTTGCATCCATAAACACATCATTATTGGCCCGGGGTTTTGGGTCTTCCTGCGTCAGTTTAAGACTAAATGGTGGTGCCCCAATACTCTCCATCCATTGTCTATTTGTCATTGCACCAACTAAACACAAAATTAAAATATGGTGAACATTTAGTTATTTCCAAAGGACCAACCTGATACAGTTTATAATATTAAAGTTTACCTTCCCTACCATCATTAACTCCCATCATCTGTGTCGTCACTGTCTCCTCATCACCCCCATCATCTGTTTCGTCATCCTCGTCTTCATCACAATCTGTACTTTCACTCCCATCATCACTACATGACATTTCTTTATTCCCACCAGATCCCGGACTGTCCTTAACCGCAGCATCATCATCCTCAATATCCCCCAACCCCCTTGTAGCGTCTGCCAATTCCGAACATATTTGAGAAATGTTCTCATTAACAGTTAATGGTGTTTCCTTCTGCCTAACTTTTCCCCTCTCATGATCAATTTTACCATCACTGAACACCTTATTGTACTTCTTAGCTAGCCCCTTTACCAGTATGTCATCCTGGTTTTCAATAATCAGATTATCTATTATGCGTGCCAGCTCTGTTTTTTTTACTGATGCAATATCCAAAACAGAATTAACCTTCTGTATCCTGGCCTGAAAAAACATAAATCAAACAATATATTTTGTTAATAATCTATGTGGTTATTTTTTAGGTGGGTTCATCCAAATTACTGTTATTTACCTGAAGAGACAATCCTTCAAGGGTCAGATCTACAGGGTTCTGATCATCAGTGCTGTTTGAACTAGATTGTATCGAAGGACCACTGCCAATAAACTTGCCCAACCCCAAACCACCTGCTTTAATCTCCAAAATCTCCAGATGTTGCATTTTTTCCAAATCCCATAACATCATAGTAGGAATAGAACGGTCAACCTTCATGACATTACAGTCCACACCATCAAGATACAGGAGCTGTAAACAGAATATGAATATGTTAGCATAATTCTTGTATCATAATACAACATGATAACTATTTTATAAATATATAAAAGGTGATATTGATATTCACCGTTAACAAAGCGATGGGCCCACCAAATTTCATTTGGGTGCGTCTCTTCCATTTATCTTTACATTTCATCATGCTCCCCACCACATAGTTACACCAATTGATGTTTGTTAAATCCGTATCATTTGAAAAATAGTACAAAATGTCCATAATGCACCGTCCATTTGTAATACACTCAACCATGGTTGCTAGAAATAACATTATCCAATCTAGTTGGAAATCAAACCCACATCCAACATCAAATAGAGTTATTTGGTCCTCAATATCCTTCGGAGTTATAAAGTCTACAATATACCTATCTCTCCACTCCTTTACCTTTTCACACAAATTTTGAGTTGGGTTAATAGTATCTAAACGAACCCCATTGTTCGGTAAACCAGTCAAATTAGATATTGCCTCCTCATCTACCTTAATAGACCCACCTCGCACGTGTATTTCCATTGATGATTTACTAAAGTTATCCAAAACAAAATGCCCGAGTTTCTGCGGTATCCCTTGTATATTAAACTTTAAAAACTTTCCAAAACCCATACTTTTAACCACTTCCCTTTGTTCCTTTGTCAGACATTTAATTGTTGAAACTAACTTTCTCGGTGAACACCTATTATTAAGGGGATACCACACTTCCTTAGACAAATCCTTACCCCCTTTTTGCCTCAATGTCTCTTTTTTCGCAGCAGATTTAACCACCTTTCTTCTCTTTCTTCCCGGTAAAGATTTTTTCACGACATTAGAATCAAATTTCTCATCTGTCATTAACCTAAACTTTCTTTTGTTAAATAACAGTTTTCCAAAGGTTTCCTTACCTGTGGCAGATAAGTAATAATTCAGTAATACTCTCTTAACTAGTGGTTATTTTCAGATCGTACCTCAATTAACAACTAAATGAAACATAAATATGACAATAGGCACAGTATAATTGATGCTACAAGTATTATCAGTATTACTTTTAAAAGAAAACATACCAGCACCGTCCTTTAAAATCTGATCATGATCCTTGTTTTCAGTTTTCCCCCCCATATCTACCTGCTTCTTCAGTAAACCTACATATATTCTTATAAAGTTAATAGTTGTCATGTAGAACCCTTTAATTCAATTATCTTTTATAAAGTTCAACAAACACTTATAATCTTATAAAGTTAATACAAAAGTATAATTCTACTCATACATTTTTTCTGTCTTAAAGTCATGAGCACCTTCTTTCTCAATGGTCTTTCAGTATCATCTCCTTTCTCCTCTAAGCAGAGACATCAAAGTCAAGTTGTTAGCTTAACTCGTAACATTTTGATGACTACTAGCATATTTGTACCTTTCAGTAATTAATAGTTTTGTACATTACCTTCAATTGAAATACCTTTTTCGATATCCTTAAATGCTTCTTCCTTCAACTTTTTTGTCGTTTTTGACATACTCTGCCTCTTGTCTTTCACTTGTAACATTACAGTTCAAGAAAGACACGTTTTGGTTAGAATATGAAAGAACATTTTTTCTTGTGGAGTTTATTATAAATTTAGGTTCATAATAACTTTCATCAGTTTTATGTACAACCCATTTTATAACAAGTTGGTTATCAGATCAAAGATACCTGTTCCAATATCAAATTTATAATCTAGATACGAATAATTTAACAGTTACAACATTTTATAGGAAAACTCGTTTTACATTTTTTACCTTTTATTTGAATGCTATCATCCATCTCTTTCAAATCTTCTCCCTTCCCTTTTTTTTTAGAGTTGGACATTTCCTGGGCCCTTTTTTTCACTTCAAATTTCGTATGACAAATGAAAAATAAGTGTAATATCAGCCTTATGTCAAGATAATTGTAAGAACAGGCTTATATATATAAAGTTTATTTGACAGCCTTATGTCAAGATAATTGTAGAACGGCTAACCTGCGCAAAACTTATTCGCTAATTCTGGTGTGGGGCTGTCAAGGTCAACCGCAGTTTCGATAGTGTTTGTAAATCTTGACTTTCTTTGGTTGGCTATTCTTGAACTTGAACGCCCTGTTATACAATTCAACATTTTATAAACGGACCTCTTATAAGAATTTTTAAATTAAAATCAAGAGGACATACTTGGTGTAAAGCCTGCCTTATATGACATTTTCTTTGCATAAGCTTCTCTAATCTCCTTTTTTGTAATCATTTTAGGATTACAAACCTTATTTTTAGGACATAAATTCATCAAAACATGTAATGTAAAGTATCACTTTGATGTCAAATTCATAGACATTACAAATTTACAACAAAGAAATTAAATAAAATATAAAATAAAAACCCTTCAACAGTCTCAATACTATTTGCCCAATCCATCTCCTTTTAACCAGATATCACCAGACGGTGATGAAGGAGGAAGACGGATACACATAACTGCTTCAAATCGACAGAATCAGAGATCTTTTCCGGTTAGTATTCTCGACCTAAATACTAACCCTAGATCGAGACAGTACCCAGATCAATAACCATGTTCGTTTTATAAATTAACACCTTCCCAGTATTCCCCCTTCATCAACGTTACACTATATAAAGTCGGTTCTTGAATATAAATAAAAAGATACACATAATCAAGGATGAACTCAACTGTACCTGGTTATTTTTTCAGGAACAGTGTATTTTGAATGCTTAACTCCAGCAGATTTAGAACGACCGGCGAGGAAATCAACAGCAGAACGAGAACTAGCATTCCATCATCGACCGGCATTTGTTATTAACCCTAAAAATCTTCATTGGGATTTCTTCTTTCGCTATCAGTTAATGATGAAAGAGGAAGAGTATTATTTTGGTAAAGAAATGGCGGTTTTTTGAAAGATTTAGGATTATGGGGAAGTGTTTTCTGAGATTGAATTTTTTAAAGTAGAGACGTCTCTTCTTCACAGGGATAAAGGAAGGATGGGACAGAAAGAGAGTGTACAAAAATACCATTATGCCCTTTACAATTTTAAGAAAAACAAAACATAAATTAAAAAAGCAGCTTTTCATTGTAACCCTTGGATCAATAACTGTTTTTTGATCAAACCATTGAATGTGAGTTATTTAGTTAATTCTTCAAGGGATGGTTATTAAATATGCCCACCCCATATATATATATATATATATATATATATATATATATATATATATATAGGGTTAGGTTCAAATGAGAACTTTTTATTTTGAGAACTTTTGAGAACTAAATCTCAACCACAAATTTCAGGGGGGCCACTACAATTCATGGGAGGGGTGATACATGTAAATAAACTTGTGGCTTAAATTAGTTCTTTTTAGTTCTCAAATCAAATTGGTTCTCAAATGATCCTCTCCCTATATATATATATATATATATATATATATATATATATATATTATCCTATATAACAATTTACAACTTCTTTTGATTAAACCTGAATATAATATTCCTTCACAACCCTCGCTTCCTTCCACCATCACACTCTTCCGTCGCATACGTTTATTCTCACCGTCCAACCATCGCCTCTCTTTCGAATCGTCTTCATTAGCCCTTCTCCTTCGATTTCTACACCAACCATCATCATTCACTTCCATCGTCTTTCTCAAAATCTCCTCACCCCTTTCTTACATACTTTCCCAACCAAACCCTAAAAATCGCTTTGCAATTTCAACTATCACACCCACCCACCCAAATTCTAACTACGAGTCATCCAGAATACATTGCTTTTCAAAAGATCCTTTTTCCTCTTAGGTTTTCCGGCGTATCGTGTTTCAGGGATAGGGATTGCTTTCGCAGAGATTACGTCGACCTTGAGACGGAAGGATAGGATTGCTGCAGAAGCGAACAAGGAAGATTTTAGGGTAGAAGAAGATTTATAACTCACGGAATTTCAGTTTTCTATCTCGACATTCTCAATTTGTACTCCGTTGCCGCCGAAAGATTATCCCGATAAGTTTATGCCGTTCTCATCCTCTTTTTTTCTCTTTTAGATACTTCCTGTAATCATGTTACCATATGGTTTTTTCATTCTTTGCAAGAATTTTAATCAATATATTGTGAATTACATATTGTGTTTCAGTTATAATATCATATAAGATGAAAAAATCACAGGTTTTACACATGATGGTTGGCATTTAATTATGAAAAGTTTCTAAGCCAATTTCTTTTGACTGATTAAAAGATGATAAAACACCCCAGATATTATCACCCATAGATAAAAATTAGTTGGTGTCCCAATACTTTCAATTGCTTTAGATATCCAGGAACCCATTCAGACCCTTCAACAAAGATTGTAACTTGAAATAGATAAAAGAATGATAGGATTGTTATCCATCCATAAAGATTCAATCCATTCACTTGCTTAAAGTTTTGGAAACTCTTTCTCGAGTAAATTTTTACTAACACGAATCCAACATTACTAATCATGGCACCCCATAACCCAGCAAGATTGAAGGAAACTTCAGTAATAGCAACTAAAGAACACCCCATCACAATTGGTAAAATTGATAACGTGACAGATAAAGGGTAAGTGTCACCTAAAGCAGAGGAGAACACAGCAGAGAAAACAGGCTCTGATGATTTTATAACATGAGTGAAAGAAACAGCAACTTTTGAGAATAAAACACAAGCAGAAATGTGACAAATTGTGTGAAAAAGTGCAGGGCCTAAAAGAGCAATTATGAGTGATTTATCAACTTAGGTGCATGTTTAAGGTTGATATTTAACGAGACGCGTGTACAAGTTTTTTCTCATCTAGAGGTCAAAGGTTCAAGCCCATATGGGCTTAAAGGTTTTAACTTCTTTTGAAAAAAGGATTAGTGATGGTGATTGGTTATTGCGATTCTTTGATGGTGCATACGGGCTGGGTGGGTTTACATGAAGATTGTTAAGGGGTGGGATTGTAGAAGGCTTAACTGGAATTGTAGGGACTGCAGGTGGATGATTATAAACAAAAGGTTATTGGTTGAGGTTGGTATGTGGACCATGATCTTGCGTGTTGATGGTATATGTTGGATGCTGTTGCTTGGTCTGGGTGATGCAACAAATTGGATGCTAGCATGAGGACTTTGGAAGATTGATATGCTTTTTTGTTTTTATTATCTGCTTTATTTCAAGTATTGTTTTTTTTTTTTAATTTTTTTTTTGTTTTTTTATTGTTTGTTTTGCGGGTTAGCTAGGAGATGTTTGTAAGATCTTTTTTTCTAATTGTGTTGTTGGATCTATAGTCGGGTTTTAAATCCCATTTTGTTATACTGGATATCTGTTGGGTTGAGAAGGTCCTTGGGGTATATCCCGAGACTCTCAAATTAGGTCGTAAATCTCTTTTGTGAACAATAAAATTTTACCAGTGTACCGTCGTCCCCTATAACAAAAAAAAAAAAGTTCAAGCCTGTAGTGAATAAACGGCTGTTAAAAAAAATCAAATATTTATATGTTATCCCTAACACTTATCATTTCACATGTTATAATGTTTTCTAAAATATGATATTAGAATCTTATAAATTTAACCAAGTGGCGTCTTTGTCTTTTCATGTTTAGTAAGTCACGTAGCCCTTTGCTTTTCTTTTTTTAGCTGAACAAAATTTTCATCAAATATTGTGAGCCTTCCACTTTTAAAGTTTTTGAACCCTCATTATTTTTGTGATGGGTGAATCACGATACCACTAGGTTACACGATCATGAGTATATAGCCCTTTTGTTCGTTAAAGACACGCAGCAACGCGCGTGCTTGAAATCTTGTATATATATATATATAACTAGGAACAGAAAACCATCTCGATTCTGCCATAGAAGACTTGATTATAATGCATTGTGGGTAATTAGTTCACCTTAACAGTCAAAGTAAGAATTTAAAAACCATTTCGTTTAGGACCATCATGTTCTCCAAATCATTGACAAGTGGGATGCTTCTGATTTGAAAATTGGTTTTCGAAACAGTTCTTAAACAAAGAAA
>JBCNJP010007286.1:0-56041 GCA_039602395.1 Deinandra increscens subsp. villosa | reverse complement strand
TTAGTCAAAAAGTACATTAATTATGATCTAATAATTACATGTCTTTTGAATTAAATTATTATATACAATAACAAGGTAATTCTATTAATAATTATTATAGTATTACTAATATTATCAATAATAATATTAATAGTATTACTAATATTATTAATAGTAAATAAGTCAAATTCAACACTCCACCATAAGAAAAAGGTTCACGTCATACATGTCTTTTCTATTAATAATAATATTAATAGTATTACTAATATTATTAATAGTAAATAAGTCAAATTCAACACTCCACCATAAAAAAAAAGGTTCACGTCACTTTAATTATACACCAAATTACTCCAAGTTTTGTACCCTTATACACGAAACCACTAGGTCTTTTATTCGACCTTTTTGTGTTGACGACAACACCAAGTGAGTACGCCAAGTTTTGTACCCAATTAACCAATTCTTCACGAGATCTGAACACATACAAATGTATTTTATTTGTATTAACAAATTATTAATAGAGAAAAATTTTAAAAATAAAACTTAAACATTAACAATAGACATTATACCTGGTTTGTAGCAAATTCAGATGTCTTCATAAAAAAAATCCCCTCCTTCGATTGAGTTGTTTTCACTAGAAGTTGACATGGTGGTAACTAGTTTGGGTTGATGGTGGTGGTGTATTTTTAATAAAATTGTGATGTATATATATACTAAAATATGAGTGACAAGATAGTTTATGTACAACTACTAACCATAATATTATAGTTACTAGAAAAAATATGGTTGAATAAATGTTTTTTGAAAATTGTCGTTCATTTTCAACGCATGTATAACAAATATTCTTCATTCAAACTTTTAAATTATTTCACTAGTGCCTTTTAAGTTCATCACCAGCAAGGTGGTTTAATAAAATTTCTTTAAAAGAAAAAAAAATAGACAAAAGTATCGGTATGTGTGAAGTCAAATGAAATTAAAAGGATGGGAATATGTGAAATTGGTGGGGTGATGTCAGACTTTATGTGTCAGAAAAAGGTAATTATGTTGACTTGGTATATTACCTTTTTTTTTAACAGCGATTCCATTAACACAGGGGGAAGCCGGCCAGCAAGGTGCCAAAACCGACCCCGCCCAAAACAAAACAGAGAGATTACATTAGAAAAGAAAATTACACCATTCAACCCAATCCACCTTCCACCCTTTAGCCCTATAGATAATCCAGAAAAAGCTTAAAGCTTTAATGTCCACCACAATCTTTCCCAACAAATCCTCCCTTTTCTCAAACACAACTTTGTTCCTGCAACTCCATATTACCCACACAGCAGTTTGAAAAATAGCATCCACAAGGGCCTCTTTGTTCTTTAAGTTTGAACCAGCAGGAGCATAACAATGAAGATCTTGAACGTCGAACGGGAAAGGATCCGGTATCTTACACCATTGACTAATGACAGACCAAACCATGGCAGCTAAAGGACATCCCGTAAAAAGATGGCTCTCCGATTCGTCTTGTTCATCGCACAAAGGGCAGGACACAGTCTCAAGAACAACTACCCTTTTCCTCAACCCAATTCTCGTAGGTAACCTCTTCCAAAGCATCCTCCAAAATAGAACATAAACTTTCGGAGGAACCAACCTATTCCATCTAATCTCCTTAACTTCATCACCTTTGTTCTCCTTCATGATCAATTTCGTCATACTTCTAACGGAGAACATACCTGACGAATCCCCATTCCAAACTCACCCATCCTCACGGCACACAAACAGCTCACGAAGTCTGACCTTATTTTTTGATTAACATCGCTTCAACCTTGGCAATATTTTTCCACACGCCCGCACTCCCACTCTTAAACGGGATCAGCCATTCGCCCCCTCCACCACCATGAATACCAACAATAACCTTTCTCCACCATTTATTCTTCTCAGAGACAAATCTCCCGACCCATTTAGTCAAGAGAGATAGATTTTTAACTTCGAGAGGGACGATACCGAGCCCACCATCCTCAACAGGAAGCGTAACTATTTCTTTTTTGATCCAATGTATCCTTTTTCTATCAGGGCTATATTTAGTTAAGGCATGAACATTAGTTAGTGGGCTAGTTTATTTGTTTTGGGCTTATTAGATATTGGGCTTTTTATAGTTTACTATTGGGCCATGTGGGCTTCTTGCATGTTTACGATTTGTTAGTGGGTAGTCTATAAACCCACTTGATTATGATTGTAACTAAGCTTTTCCAATACACTTTCATATTTACGATTTCTCTCTCAAGTGTGTGTTTACGATCAGCTTCTTTCAAGTAGTATTCTTCATTCAAGACTTGATCTTTTCATTAGATCTTGTCTATTTAATCTACTTATCTCTTGAATCAATCTTATACAAGGTTTCCGCACTTGTATTAGATCAAATATCGTGTTCTTGGTTTGATTTCGGACCTACACTACTACCACCCCAAAGAATGTTAAGCCGGATCGACTCAAGTCTCTTTAGAACCTCCATCGGGGCTTTAAAAAGCGAGAAAAAATATAGAGGAACACTATCAACGGCAGCTTTAACAAGAGTAATCATCCCCGCCATCAACAACCGATCCGCTTTCCATCCCGAATGTTTAGCTTCGAACGCATCAATAACCTGCTTCCAACTTGTGATTTTGTTTATATTTTGACCCACCCGTAAACCCAAATGAGAGAACGGCAGCCTCTCCTCTTTAGACCGCAGATTTTGGGCCATAGCCTCCACCTCTCCAAACTCACAATTGACCCAAACAAGGAACATTTTCTGAGATTAACCCTAAGCACGGAGGCAAGAAAGAACGCTCTGAGCAGCCTCGTAAGATTTTTCGCATTCAATTCCAACCACATACCCATCACAAGGGCATCATCCGCAAATAGGATGTTGGAGATAATTGGCCCATTATTCGGAATAGGCACCCCACAGAAAATTCCAACATGACCGGCACACTCCATCATCCATGAAAAAGCCTCCATAACAATAATAAAAAGGAAGGGAGAAAGGGGGTCCCCTTGCCTAAGCCCTCTCGAGCATTGAACTCCATAGTAGGGGCACCGTTCACCAATACCGAGGCTCTCGTAGCGAGAAGGCACCCTTCCACCCACTCACGCCATATTTTGGGGAAACACATTTGTTCCATGATAGACAAAAGAAAGCTCCACTCGACAGTGTCATAGGCCTTTTCAAAATCAATTTTGAACAACATCATCTTCTGACCCGATCTTTTGCACCACGAAATGACTTCGTTCACCACAAGAGGCCCATCCATAATATTTCTTTTTGCAACAAAAGCCATTTGATTTTCCGACACTATAGACCCAACCAACACCTTCAATCAATTCGCCAACACCTTAGAGATAATTTTAGAGATACACCCCACCAAACTTATAAGCCGAAAATCATTGAGCTCTTGAGGATCCCTAACTTTAGGAATAAGGTGGATAAAGGACGACCCGCATCCTTTACTAATCTTGCCCTCCTCGTGAAAATTATTCAAAATATCCACAAAATCATCTTCAAAGAGCTCCCAAAAATGCTTAAAGAAACCAAAATTAAATACATCCGGCCCCAGGGTTTTTTCACTACCACACCCCCACACCGCATCCTTCGCCTCTTTTCTCGAGAAAGGAGCAACTAGAAGGTCTCTATCCGGTTCCGACAGCACTTTAATCCCATCGCACCTCATCACAGGACGACAACCACCGCGGCTTTGGAATCGATCTCTAAAGAACCTCCATACCTCCTTCTTCATTATGCCTGGGTCCTCAACCCACTGTCCCTTAATCTTCAACCCATTGATTCTACCTTTAGCCAAGTGCTGATTAACAACTCCGTGGAAAAAAGCAGAATTCTCATCCCCTTCCGAGCACCATTGATGTGCTCGGAACGACACTAAAAACACTAATAAAATAGACCTAAAACCTAGACCTAAGACACACCTAATTTTACCGAAATAACCTAAACCGAACCGAACCCTAAGGCAGTGAACCTGTCGGATTATAGTAAAGCTAAGGTAAGACCGGAATATCGAACCTAGGACACTCTAAAGACAAGACTTAACCTAGACCTAGAAAATGGAAATACTGAGTAAATTTGGGTTTTTGATTTGATTAAGATTTAATTAACTAAAATTAACTAACTACGATCAAACAGACAAACGCAAGTAACTTTGAGGAAACTATCAAATGAGAGAAAACACCACCTAGACCTTGAATCCCAATTAACACCTATGGCCGTACCTGACTTTGACAATTCTGATGGATCCTAGTTCACCTTTTAAGTCTTTCCTAGTACTTGTTTTCTAACGCTCGAACAAATGGTTCACCTTTTAAGTCCGTCCCATCTCAATTACCCTAGCCACTCTCGGATATACCTAAAGCACACCTAGAATAACCGGAGCTACCAACAACTACTATGACCGACACGGAATAACAAGCTAATCAAGACCCTAGTACATTTCCTTTTGAGACGATGTAACCCTAGACCTTTAACTAACCCGATTACCCGTTAAACCTGTACCTTTTAAGTCTCCAGTTTAGCAGCACATTAAAATCAAATTACCAATCAACCGAAAATGCAATAGTCCAAGGTACCCCTAAACTACACTTTAGCAATTAACCCTAAAGTTAACTACTTTAGCTAATCTACCTAAACCGAAAGACATTCGCGGGTAAATCATGTATTAACAATCAACTAGTAATCTGGTTTCAACACACACAAGCATCAATCATAGCAATATATGGGATTTAATAGAAAGCAAACATCAATCAAATTGTCAAAAACCAAGTACGATCATAAAACATTAAAAGTTCATCATAGCGGTCTAGGTGGTGATACAAGTTTAGCCGACCACCATAATCACAGTCAAAACAAATATAAAGTCTGGAACTTTAACTCTTGACATGGTTCTTGAACTAATTAAATGTAAAAATCGAAAGAAAACACTAAACCGGATGATTGAATTGATTGCAGATTATGATTCCGGCTCGATCTCCCTTCGATTCCTCCTTCTCTGTCTTCGAAAATCGCCCCTCAGCCTCTATCTGATCGTCTGGATGTCGTAGTCTCTCGAAACATAACCCTAAAATTGATTTTATACTCGAATTGCTTTTTCTGCGGGTTTTAGACCTCCAAGCGTATCGCTTGGAGGTGCCTTGTTTCTAGGCGATACGCCTACAGATCATAACACGACAATTTAGTCGGTCAAAACCGACTTTGACTTTTGTTGACCAACCACTCCGCGCGTATCGCGTAGAGGCAATCCAGTCCCAGGCGATACGCCTGGGACATCTTGTTCAGCACTTGTCCTTCTTTTCTTGTTAACTTCTTTCTTGGCCTCGGGAATTCATCAAAACTGCAAAACTTACATAAAAATATAAAACAAGACCCAAAGACTCAAACTTAACTAAAACAAACTAAAACAAATAGAAACCGACTCAAATCGACTCAGTTATACAAAGAAAAGACTCCGGAATTAAGATGTGTTTGCAACACATCAAACATCCCCACACTGACTCTTTTTTCGTCCTCGAAAAATACTGCAATGGAATCATAACCAGGAACTTGACTACTAAACATTCAACATTTAAAATTCACAGTCCACCAATCAATTCCACATTCCATAATGTACTAGCACCCTAACTATGATTGCCGATATTTCTATCCGATTAAACCCAACCACCAACCTTTTCTTTCGCCCCCATGTGTTTATGAAATTACCAGATGTAAGTTTCAGCTGCCTATGGATCCCACTAAAGAAAGCTCTAGTTCAACCTACTACCGAATCTTATTCAGTCAAAGCAAAGGGTAATAATGATTTACATTTTTATACTTTTCTCCAACCCCCCTTAAACCAGATACTAAGATGTCCAAAGAATAACTATTTATTTATATGCAACTTTTTGAGCATTTATTCTCTAAGTTATCATTTTTCATCATTTTTTCATTTTCTCATTTTTTTTTATCATAATTGGTTACTTTTACCTAAAATTACCAACGGACATCACCAGAGGTATTCTTCCACAAGGTCTTACCCCCGAAATCATACATGAGTATTTTGCCCGCGAGATCCGGAACATCATCAGAGGTACTCACCACGGGATACTATCCTTAGTTTGTACATGAGTATTCTGCCCCTTCACTCTAGTTCATTAGCCAAATTATTAACTACTATGCTCATTTGAAATTCTAAGGACATAGGAGTATCTAGCCTAAAGCGGTCTCTTCCTTCCTAATCATCAGATTCAGAATCTCTATCACTCCTAAAATGGGAACCCACTAGCAGACTGATTAGCATATTTATACAACAATAAACACACAGGCTATTTAAGCTACTCCTAAGTCAGCTGGGCCTACCAACACATCATAGACTAGTAATGTTTTCCATTCAACCATACTTAACACATTTCCCAAATATTATGATTAATTAACATTTAAGCACAAAATTAGCAAATCAATTCCCAGTTTTACCTATCATTTTCCATTTAATTGCAGCCAGAATCTCGGACATTTTTTTTGAACAATTTTTCAATTTTTTTCAATTTTTTTAAAATTCTTAAAGACTCAATACGAAAGTATCCCATCCCCACACTTGAATCACACATTGCCCTCAATGTGGAATGGAACAAAAACAAAGCAGAAATAAAAACACGAAAAAGAAAAATAAATAAAACTAAAAATAAAACAAGATAAGTTGAAACGTGTTCACCTGAAATTCCAGAGTCTCAGCACATCAGCCGCAAACAAACCACCGCAAATCCGGCAAACAGAAATAATAAATAAAAATGAAAATTAAAGATTTCTGACATACCTCCTCCAGGCGTATCGCTAACATCCATGCTTCTCCCAGGCGATACGCCTGGAACTGCCAACAACCGGTCCGCATGAGACTTCCACGCGTATCGCCTATAACCTACCGACCTCTAGGCGATACGCTTGGAACGTGATTTCCAGAGAATTTTTGGAATTTGACCCCAAAAATTTTCTATCTCTTTTTCCTTGTCCCTCCAGGTCTCATAGGCGAAATCTCAGTCCAGATCTGCACATTCCACATTTGCTAATTTCCAAATCCCCGGAATTACCTGCAACACCAAAAACACAAAAACGAAAAGACGCAAAAGGCACAAAAACTAAAAATGCAGAAAATTAAAAACACGACTACAATAATATACACCCCGGGCACTAATCAATCAGCACAAATCAGAAAAATAACCTCCAAAACCATCCGGAGGCTTCGATTTCACATCTTTCAACACAAAACTACCGGTTTTCACCCGATTCCTATCAACACAACTTCCAACTAACTCCCTAAACCAAAAAGCAACCAACTTTAACAAATGTAACAACTTTTTAACCTTCCAATGCTTAAACCGACCCGGGAGAAATCTAATCTTCTCTAGAAAACTTAACTTTGGGTCATTCTCACTAGAAACCACAACTAACCTCCCCACACTTGGTCTAAGCACAATCCTATCATCAAACTCACCTATGTCACCAAGTGTGGCTCTCCTACAACCATCCTCAACTACCAAACACTCTCCAACCACTAAATCCTCACCGGGTTCTCCTAATGGGTCAAAATTATCATTCCAATCAATTAACTCATCTAACCCCCTGGGATCCTCCCCACACTTATCCTCAACCACTCGTTCACCCTCTAACCGATTTCCAACGACCAGATCCTCACCGGTGACATAACTAACACAATTATCCACCAAAGATATAAAAGAACCTAGAAAGTACACGGACTCGTTGTTCTTGTCACTCGACTTACCAACCTTGAACTCAACCGATTCATCATCTACCCTCAAAGTGATCGTACCCGCAAAAACATCAACTACCGCCTGAGCAGTCCTAAGGAAAGGCCTTCCTAAAATCAACGGGCAGCTAGCATCATATGGAGTATCAACTACCACAAAGTCTATAGGGAACAAAAATTTATCAACTTGAACAAGCACATTTTCCACTATTCCTTTGGGTCTAACCACCGATCTATCTGCTAAAGAAATCGTCATCCTAGTCGGTTCTAACTCGCCTAGTCCTAGGTGCATGAAAACAGAATAAGGCATAACATTAATAGAGGCACCTAGATCAACTAAAGCACATGTAACAGATAAATCACCAAAAGAGCACGGAATAGTAAATGTACCAGGATCAGTCAATTTTTCAGGCAACCTATTCTGGACTACAGCAGAACACTGGGCATCAAGTTGAACATCAGAAAAACTCTCAAGCTTCTTCTTATTTGTTAACATATCTTTCAAAAATTTGGCATACTTAGGCATTTGTTTAATAACATCGGTAAAAGGTAAAGTGACCCTAAGTTGCTTAAGAAGCTCTAAAAACTGATTGTACTCACGCGCATTCTTCTGTTGAACCAACCTGTCAGGATAAGGAACTTGCTTCAGATCATCGGCTGTGATTGGTCTCGGCGCGAACCTCACTCTCTTCTTCTCTTTAACAGCCTCCCACTTCAGCGGCTTCTCTCCAGCCGGCGGTCTCTTCACTATCTCAGCCTCGACGTTTGGTGCGGTACTTGTTGGCGTTACGCTCTCATGCACCCTCCCGTCAGGCGTCTCTAACACAATCTCCTCATCAACCGGCTCCTCCTCAACTACTGCCGGTGATGGACTCTGAACGACTCTCCCGCTCCTAGTAGTAATGGCATTCACATTAGCATTGGGGTTTTTGTAGGTACTACCAGAAAACTGACCCCCACGGGAATTGAGCTCCTTCAGCTGCTTCGCAATGTCACCAACTGACCTCTGCAAATCAAGGAATGAGGCTTGCTGATTCCTCAATAACGTATCATGCTCCGCCAGCTTCTTCTGTGTGGCCTCATCTCTCGCGTTCATCTGCTACAAAATCTGCGTCTGGTTCATGACCAACTCTGTAAGCTCCTTCATGGTCGGCCCTTCGTTTCCTCCACCACTCTGATTATACCTCGGTTGAAAACCAGGTGGATTTCCTCCCTCTCGCCATCCTGAATTTTGGCCACTCCTCCACCCAGACTGGAACGAATTACTGAACTGGTTTCGGTTTCCAATATAATCCACTTGCTCAGCGGGAGCAAGCGGGCAGTCTCGGGTGTCATGAGTGCCTCTGCACAGCTCACATTTGGCTTTAATGTGGAGTTTGATTTCTTCTAAAGATTTGTAAATATTCTCTAACTCCCTAGGTGACATGGTTTCTGAGCCAATGTGATTGACACCCCGGGTAGATGTAGATGGAACGAGTGATCTAGTCGGGGCCAAGGTGGCTCTCCGACCTCCGGGTGCCTGCTGTTCAGTAAGTGCGAAGCTCTCAAACAGTTGTTTGCATTCATCCACCGTGAGCTTCTCCATCATATGCCCTCCAGCCGAAATATTGAAATCCTTCTGAACCGAATAAGGAAGTCCATTATAGAACTTTTCTATGATTGCCCAGTCCGTCAACCCGTGTTGCGGACATCTACTCAGAAGGGTGTTGAATCTCTCGTATGCAGTAGAATAAGGCTCATCGGGGTCCATCTTGAAAGAGTGGATTTCCTCCCGAGTACGTGAGGCCTTGGCTGGAGGATGGTACTTCTTCAGGAATTTTGCGGTAAGATCGTCCTAGGTGGCGATCGAATTAGGCGGAAGCGTCTCAAGCCACTCGGCGGCTCGAGACGTAAGGGAGAATGGAAACAGACGCAAATAGATGATTTCGTTCACGACTCCGGTGAGTCCGAACGTGTTGCAGATACGAATGAAACGGGAGATATGCGTCGGTGCATCTTCATCCTCACGTCCATTAAACTGAATGGAATGCGTCAAAGCGTTGATGACGTGGGACGGAACTTGCCAATTCGCGGTGTTGGCAATAGCAGGCTGTGCAATAGCAAACCGGGCCTCGGTGACTCCGGCGCTAGCCTGCTCGTGGACGGTGCGACGTGCCGCCATAGATGAAAGATCGGGGAATGGGATGGGTTTGGTGTCGCGTGTGGTTTGTGTGGAAGAAGATGGTTTGGAGTGGGTGGTGGAAATGATGAATGCCTCTAGCTCGGTGCGTAGAAGGCGAAACCGTTCACGAATATCCGCGTCGGGATCAGAAAGTGGTGACAACTCAGGTGGACCTCGTGAACGGGTGTGTGGCATAAAATGATGAAACTGACTCAAAGAAAAAATTAAAAGGAAAAATAAACCTAAAAATCTAGACTCAAGAACGGGAATCCTAAGACTCTAGACACGGAAAAACCAAAAAGACTCAAAATTTCCTAACGACGACCTAAGTTAATCTTGCCAATTGCCAAGTGTCCCCGGCAACGGCGCCAAAAACTTGATGTGCTCGGAACGACACTAAAAACACTAATAAAATAGACCTAAAACCTAGACCTAAGACACACCTAATTTTACCGAAATAACCTAAACCGAACCGAACCCTAAGGCAGTGAACCTGTCGGATTATAGTAAAGCTAAGGTAAGACCGGAATATCGAACCTAGGACACTCTAAAGACAAGACTTAACCTAGACCTAGAAAATGGAAATACTGAGTAAATTTGGGTTTTTGATTTGATTAAGATTTAATTAACTAAAATTAACTAACTACGATCAAACAGACAAACGCAAGTAACTTTGAGGAAACTATCAAATGAGAGAAAACACCACCTAGACCTTGAATCCCAATTAACACCTATGGCCGTACCTGACTTTGACAATTCTGATGGATCCTAGTTCACCTTTTAAGTCCTTCCTAGTACTTGTTTTCTAACGCTCGAACAAATGGTTCACCTTTTAAGTCCGTCCCATCTCAATTACCCTAACCACTCTCGGATATACCTAAAGCACACCTAGAATAACCGGAGCTACCAACAACTACTATGACCGACACGGAATAACAAGCTAATCAAGACCCTAGTACATTTCCTTTTGAGACAATGTAACCCTAGACCTGTAACTAACCCGATTACCCGTTAAACCTGTACCTTTTAAGTCTCCAGTTTAGCAGCACATTAAAATCAAATTACCAATCAACCGAAAATGCAATAGTCCAAGGTACCCCTAAACTACACTTTAGCAATTAACCCTAAAGTTAACTACTTTAGCTAATCTACCTAAACCGAAAGACATTCGCGGGTAAATCATGTATTAACAATCAACTAGTAATCTGGTTTCAACACACACAAGCATCAATCATAGCAATATATGGGATTTAATAGAAAGCAAACATCAATCAAATTGTCAAAAACCAAGTACGATCATAAAACATTAAAAGTTCATCATAGCGGTCTAGGTGGTGATACAAGTTTAGCCAACCACCATAATCACAGTCAAAACAAATATAAAGTCTGGAACTTTAACTCTTGACATGGTTCTTGAACTAATTAAATGTAAAAATCGGAAGAAAACACTAAACCGGATGATTGAATAGATTGCAAATTATGATTCCGGCTCGATCTCCCTTCGATTCCTCCTTCTCTGTCTTCGAAAATCGCCCCTCAGCCTCTATCTGATCGTCTGGATGTCGTAGTCTCTCGAAACATAACCCTAAAATTGATTTTATACTCGAATTGCTTTTTCTGCGGGTTTTAGACCTCCAAGCGTATCGCTTTGAGGTGCCTTGTTTCTAGGCGATACGCCTACAGATCATAACACGACAATTTAGTCGGTCAAAACCGACTTTGACTTTTGTTGACCAGCCACTCCGCGCGTATCGCGTAGAGGCAATCCAGTCCCAGGCGATACGCCTGGGACATCTTGTTCAGCACTTGTCCTTCTTTTCTTGTTAACTTCTTTCTTGGCCTCGGGAATTCATCAAAACTGCAAAACTTACATAAAAATATAAAACAAGACCCAAAGACTCAAACTTAACTAAAACAAACTAAAACAAATAGAAACCGACTCAAATCGACTCAATTATACAAAGAAAAGACTCCGGAATTAAGATGTGTTTGCAACAAAATCGACTCAATTATACAAAGAAAAGACTCCGGAATCGATATATATTCTTTATAGAATACCTTTTTTTTATGGCGTTTTTATTATTTAAAAAAACGCCAAAAAATACAAAAAAAAAATTCAAAAAAATGTGTGTTTTGGTGCGTCTAGAAGAATGGTGTTTTTAGAAAACAAAATTAATTAACAAAAAGTATTTTTTTGGTGTTTTTTTTGAAGAAAAAAAAAACGAAAAAAAAAACACCACAAAAATAAAAAAAAAAAAAGTGTTCTAGGAAGCTAACATAGCGATTAGAGGTATAGTGTTTTCAAAAAAAAAAACAAAATTTGTTAGAAAGTGTTTTTTGGTGTTTTTTGTGAAAAAGAAGGTTGATGTAGTGGATGTAGGGAATTTGGTGGATGTAGCATAACTCAACTCTATCTCTCTCTCTCTCTCTATATATATATATATATACACATATATATATATATATATATATATATATATATATATATATAGGGTTAGGATCCTACGAAAACATATCTTTTTGTGAAAACTGCGAAAACACATATTAAAACTCACGTAACTTTTTCATACGTTAACGATTTTTCATAAAATTTGCGCAAAAGTCTTAGAATTACGTTATCTTTAAATCTGGAGCAAAATATTAAAAAAAAACTGAACGTTTTTTTCTCGTGTGATGCACATGTGCATCATATGATTAAAAAATAGTTATAAAATGCTATTTTTTTCTTTAAATCTAAAGATAACACAACTATAAGATTTAGGGTGCAATTTCTTTTTAAACTATTAATGTATATCACATGTATGAGCGTTTTTTTTTGTATGATGTACATGTGCATCATTCAATAAAAACGTAAAAAAATGATGAAAATATATGACATATGGTGCGACTAAGAAAAAAAATTATTAACTCATACTAAAAGTATGAGTTTTTTTTGTGATGCACATGTGCACCACACAAAAAAATATTTAAAAAAATATTTAAAAAAATAAAAAAAAAAGCATTAAGTTTTTTAAAACTTTTATAGGATTAAAGATAATATAATTTTAAGACTTTTGGTGCAAATTTTTAAAAAAATATTAACGTATGAAAAAGTTATGTAGGTTTTAAGATTTGTTTACGCAGTTCTCACAAAAAAAGGGTGTTTTCGCAGTGATCCTTCCCCTATATATATATATATAGGTCAAAGTTCGAATACAAAGTGCATTTTTCGTGCGGAGTGAGGAGAGCACGACACGTGTTTGTTGTATATTTATGCGGAGAGGCATTATTGTCTTTTTCACAAAACAACGTGTTTTTTTACGTGTAACGTTACCGGGCGGACCATATTCTTTTTACGTGATTTAATTTTTTACGCTTCATGTTAAATATTTCGTTACTACAAGTTGCGTAATTTTTAGCGTGATTATTATCAATGTTTATCTGCGTCTTTTTTATAATACACGTACGTTATATGTATTATTTTTTCTTTTTGCGTGATTTCTGTATGACTCCATAGTGCTTCATATTAATTAACTGTATCTGCGAAATTATTAGCGTGATTATTATCAATGTTTATCTGCGAAATTTGTGCGGACCATATTGTTTTTGCGTGATTTCATGCGTAATTCTAAATATATTTGTGTAATTTATAGTATAGCATTTTCTCACATCAATTAATTGTATATTTTATTCTTCTTTCAGCATGCGTTATTTTTATTTAATACTTGCGTTATTATATGTTATTTACATTTTTCTGATTTTAAGTGTAGCTTTTTTATGTTATATTTGAATGCGTTATTTTAGTTTCATACGTATGTAATATTAAAAGATATCTAACAAATTATTTGATGCGTGATTATATACAGTTCATCATCGTAATTTTTACATTTATTAGTGTGCGTTATTTTTATATTTATTTTACTTTTTCTACGAATATTTCATCATGCGTATTTTTATAATTACTGATGAGTGTTTTATAAACATTTCATGATGCGTAATTTTATAATTTATTAATGCGTTTGTTCTAAACATTTTCTTAAGTATTAGTGTTTTTGTCTGATAAATTGTATTTTAAAGGATAAATTATAAGCATAATATTACAACATTATTCTTATTCTACTGATAGGCTTATAAAAAAGCCATCTTCAATTCCACAGATGCTTTCATTTTCTTCAGGATGTTTGCAATCTCGTTGATTTGTTCCAGATCTGTTTTGTATCATGAACACTCTGACAAGGTCTCAAACAATTTTTTTTGGCAAAGCCATCAGTTTTTTATTTACTTCGTCTCGTGCTACCATCGTATCGGTTAGGCTCTCGAACGTTTGCTTCAAGATGTCCATCATTAGGACTTCTTTGTTTAACTCAAACATAATTTGCCTGGTTAGTTTTTCCTTGAGTGTGTCATTGTTGGCTTCTGGTGCATTGGAAGAATATGAAGACATTTTTGTGGTGTGGGTTGTTTGATATGAGAGGTGATTTGAAGTTTTTTTGGTAGATGCCGTCGGCAGATGCCGTCGCATCGTGATTTTTCAGTGTAATCGAGTGTCTAGTTTTATAGAGGTTTTGATGAGTGTCTAGTGGGGTATTAAATGCGTTAATTGGTAACCGTGTGTAGTGGGTAGGTTTTTTGGAGAAGGATGTGAATGGGGGTGTAATTATTGTTACTGTGCGTGTTAATTATTGTGAAAGTAAATATTCTTACACATTTTCATTCATTTTTTAACTGTGTGTATTTTTATATATATATTTTTTTGTATTTTTTTGTTTACGCGACGTTTCGTTTGCCTCCAATTTTAGCTCTTATAGTATATATCGGCTCTTTGGTGTGACCATGCAATTTTACACGCAAAAAACCCAGAAACTCTCCCTACTCACCTATCTTCTTTTAACCGATCATCTCACAAATCTTTCATAAAACAATGGCGTCTTCTTCTTCTTCCAACCCTTCTTCATCCAATGACTTGATCATCCTTATTGTAGAAAACCATCGGCTAGAAGCCAAGGATGACCGCATCATGCTTAATAATTTTGGCATGATGACGGGTCTTACAACCAACAACATTCAGGCACACGCCCGAATGCTGCAGAAGGTTGTGGATCTTCCACCATCCCCAATGCAACAAGCTGTTGTTGAGTTTATGACTCAGCAACTTGCTTTGACGGAGCAGATCCATCATGGTCTGCGTGGCGTTATGGATACCACCATACAGAAGTCAACGGACAAAGCTTCCTTCTTGGAAGAGTTGAAGGAGCTCTAGGCATTTTTATCTCTGTTCGTTTTTTTATCTTTTGGATTTCTCTTTTTTGTTGTAATTTTTATGAAGATCTCGTCCCCTCTATATTGTAAAGAAAAAGTTATTATATCAAATGAAGTAAAAATTTAGAAGTTTGTTGTTGCGTTATTCTGTTTTTGTAATGCGCGATATTTAGGAACATCATGCGTAATTATATTTGTCTTGTTGCGTTATTTTGTTACATCAACTATGCCCTGATTATTGTCTAGATTTGTATAAAAGAAGCCCTTAGAGAAGTATTTTTTTTTTAGATAGTTACGTGTTTTAGTCATGTGTGTGTGATTTGGGAACAGGGTTTTTTAGGTTTCCTCGATATATGTAAAAAAGAATCCCTTAGAGAAGTATTTATTAGAAGTTGCGTGATTTTTGTTATATGTACGTTTTTTGATAACCGGTTTTAGTTTTTGCTTCGATTTTTAGATAGATGCGTGATTTTTTGTTGTGTGTGCGTGATTTGGGAACTGGTTTTAGTTTTTGCTTTGATTTTTTAGATAGTTGCGTGTTTTTTTTGTGTTGTGTGGGATTTTTTTCTCCTTTTAAAATTGATGTGTTTATCTTCTGTTTGTGCGTGATTTGGTTACCTCTTTAGAGAGTTACGTGACTTTTTTTGTGGTTGCATTTTTTTTGTTTTCATTTGTTGCGTGATATAGGGGAATATTTTCATTGTAATTGTGTGATGTGTTATTTTCACATATATTTTCATTTGTGCATCATTCCTTTTTTTTTAAATACAAATATACCCTTTTGGAGAAAAAACACGCGGATGCTTTTATTATCATGGCGTGTGTATAGTCGTATCCGTCAGATCTATCAAACGCACGGCTGAGATGTCTTTGCACGCTTCGCACGGAAATCGTCCTTTGTACAGTAATTTTCCCCTATATATATATATATATATATATATATATATATATATATATATATATATATAAAAGAAACCACGACTTAATTCATTGAAACAAGACTATTGATTTAAAATCAACTTTTACATAAACTTTTAACAAAAAGTGGTACGTGTAACACCCCGATATTTCGTCTAGGTAAGTCCGTATCTTAATATGTTTACCTATATGTTTTATTATGAATATGTGTTAGGAAATGATATCATATGAATAAACACGTGTTTATATTGATAAAGATGATGAACGAATATAGAGATGGTAAAACATAAATAATTACATGTTTTAATTGAAGAGATATGTGCAAATATGTGTTTAAATAGTAAATGAATGAATCATAAGTGTCCCGACACTTAGAAGTTATTGAAAATGTATCCTAAAATGACTCCTAGCATGAAATGATAAGTGTACTAAAGTATGAGGGGCTAAAACGTAATTTAGCAATAGTAACTAAACAAATATATATAAGTATATATATATTATCGAACGTATCCCGAGCCTTAGAAACCCTAGAAAATGTTAGAAATATGTTCCTTAATGTTTTGGGGCATAAAATAATAAAACTATAGAAGTTTGGGGGGTTAAATTGCACTTTATAAAAGTCTAGGGGCTAAAAATGAAAAAAATCAAAAGCTGGCCGGAATACCTTGGCTCGCGTATCGCGAGCCACCTCCATATGTTTGGCAGCGATACGCCTGGCGAGCAGAAACGCAGAAAAAGGATCAGATCGCATCTAAGCCACGTATGTTCGACTTGGAGGCCAAGTTTTGACGTTTTGACCATGGATACGCGTCGTTTTTTAAGCTGAATCACCAGGTACACTCGTAGCAACCTTAGGCGACCTTCATGAATATAAATACGGACCTAAATCAATCGAAAAATCGCACCAATTCACTGATTCTTCATCTAAAAACCCTAAATAAACCTAGAAACTTCGTCAATCAAATTCGCGCAAACGGTGAGGAGTTAGAAGGCGAAATTCAGCAGTCAACCCTTATTAGGTATGATCTACAATAACCTCTTTCAGTTTTTCCAAAATCGATCTCTAAGTATGGGTTTTAGAAATGATGCAAAATTAGGGTTCTTGAGCTTATTTTGTCAAAATCGGGTGATCGGGTGGGAATTAGGGTCTGAATTTTTGTAGGTAATCCTAATTTAATGTGTTTTAAGAAAGACCTAAGTTTATTTCACAATTGGAAAAGGTTTGGTAAAGGTTTTGTTAACGGGTCAAAATTAGGGTTTTCATGTCGTTGTTCTGCCCAAATCAAGTAAACGGTTTTGAATTAAGCTTTGCCATTTTAGAGGATATTATAAAATGTTATAATGGATAATACCCTAAGTTGATTTTGAATAAAAATGAGTTTTGATAATAAAACGAGAATTTCATGAAATTAGGGTTTTGAAATAAGAATATTTAATATAAAATAATCCGGAGGGTTTGGGGACTTGAATTTTGATATGGTAACATGTTTATACATGTAATAAGTGTATATAAAGTTAAAATGAATAAATAATGAAGTATTGAAAATACCGAGGTAATCGGATATTAGAAGTTCGTGCGGACCGGAAGGGTAGGCGCCTGTACACTGGGGTTTCTGGCATAGCGGGGGTGTCGCCATCCCATCTGGGCAATGGCATCCCAACACTGGGCGACCCCGGAGTGAGTGTCTACTTATAGGAATGCACGTCTTCATAATTATCAATAAAAGAAGATAATATGCCTCCAGGGGCATTTTGGTCATTTTTGACCCATAAAAGTGAATAAACTTAATAATATATATTATTAAGTAAATAAATAAACATAACAAGTGTTTATTATATAAAACATTGCGTTAACGTCATACAATACGCAATTAGGTTAAATCGGAGGAGATAACGGAAGTTAGGTCTGAAAATACTACCTAAGAACATAAGGTGAGTTCTATGAGCCCACTTTTAAATCATTTAAAATGTTTTAATGTTTTCGGGCTAATATACATGCAATGATACATATTCAACTGTTTACTTGAAAAGTATTTGAGATGCCTTTACTTGTTTTGTGTTGATACACATACGTGAAAAAGTTATAATACTTATAACTGTTTTAAAGTTATTATTACATGTTATTACTCTTTTCGGGAAGGTTATAATGAACAGGTAATAAAGAAGTTAAACTTTTAAAGTAAAGTTTAAAAAGAGGAAAATGAGTTTTTAAGGATAAAGGAAATGACCCTTGGGGTTATTTTAAAGGAGTTTTAAATCTAAGTACAGATTGTCTGGTAAGAGGGGGGTTGTACAATCCAAGCAATGGAAATGAAGCCACTGGAGTAACGACGGTTACTCAAGAGGTCGGGAGGCGACGGCCAACCGAAAGGGGCTAAAGTAGTCCCAGAGGATAGACAATGCTTAGTAGAAGAGGTTTTGCTTATAATGTTTTGTATGACTTTCTTTATGCAAAATGATTATTAGCAGGGAAGATGATTTAGAGTATTAAATGATTTTTAATACTGAAGGTTTAAATGTTATGTTTGGTATAATTCTTTTATGTCTTATATCCATTAAATGTTTATAAAGAAGGGGCCGTTAGGCCCAAATGTTTGAAGTAACCTTTCGAGGTTAAGGTAAAGTTTTAATACTTAGAACTCACCAGCGTAAGCTGACTTTTTAAAGCATGTATATTAGGTGAGGTTAAAGATCCAAGCATCAAGGGAAAGGCTCATGTTTGAGCAGAATGGATGGGCAAGCTATTAAGAGAAGGCTATACGGGCATGCTGGCTTAAGTAATGTAGATAGATGCATATCTATTAATCGTTATCTTTTATAGTTATCGTTAACCGTTGTAGAAATTTTATCTTACTTGTACTTGGCATATAAATAAATAAAAAGTTTTAAATCTCCGCTGCTTTAGTTATCTCTGTTATACCTTGTGTTCATGAGTAAATCCGACACGTGACCCCTCATGGAGCCAATTCTGGGAGTGGGCGTCACAAGTTGGTATCAGAGCCTTGGTTTAAGAGATTTAGGTACTAAAAGCGGTATCTAGACTTAAACTAGGACTCTGGATAAACAGTAAGATAAGATAGAGTGCCAGCTAGAATAGCTTGTGCCCATAAAAGGACGAGGTTGCATTAGGAACATAATAAGTAGGACCTAGGATATATAAAGCTGGTAGGTACCCAATTGCAATTAGCTACTGCCGTTAGGTATTAACTATATTTATGTATCTAGGGTACTAACTGTTATGTGGCCGAAATGCGGGAAGTAGACCGGTTTGAATTAGAATCATCGGTAGAAGTAGAACGGACACTAGGAAGGAATGTGATGAAAGTAACTGGGTTTTGAAAGCATCATGACTACGTAATTGTATGACGTCTGCACTTATCTAATCATCATGCCCTCAAAATTTAGATACTCGACTTCACACGAATTCTGACATGTCTGTAGGATTATGGTGAGAGACGGTCAAGGCGATAGGAGAGTCGGTAGACCAGCAGGTTCTGGACGACGTGCGCAACCAGATCCTGAGCCCGTTAATGCTGGAGAAGGAAACGTACTTACTGAAGAACAACGAGCCGCTATGGCTGCGGAAATGGCTAACATGTTTCAGGCAGCAATGCCTAACATGATAGCTCAGCTTCAAGGAGCCATCGGAGCCGCTGCCGGAGCTGCCGGCGGAGCTGGTACAGGAGGAACCGCTGGTAGAGGTGGTACACGAAGAGCTGCTGGCAGAGGCGGTGGTGGTGGTGGTGCTGGAAGAGGAGGTGGTGGACCCGCAAACGAGGAAGCTGAAGTTGCTCAACCTAGAATTGGATGCTCGTTCAAAACATTCTGTGGTTGCAAACCTCCTTCGTTCGATGGCAGGAGGGATGCATTAGCCACATTCCAATGGATTCACGAGATGGAGGCTGTTATCGATATCAGCGAATGCAGCGAAGCCCAGGCTGTGAAATATGTTGCCCACTCATTCGTCTCAGAAGCATTACACTGGTGGGGAATGATCAAGCAAACTGAAGGTGCAGAAGCAGTTGCTGCAATGAGGTGGAATGATTTGAAGAGGCTTGTTCTAGAAGATTTCTGCCCTAAGGGAGAGCTAGACCAGTTGGAGAGAAGCTTCTTAGTATTGGAGGCTGGAACGATGACGCACCGAGAGTACACGTCAAAGTACAACGCTATGGCGAGGCTGTTAACCAATCTAGTCACCCCCGAGTCTGAAAGAGTGAAGCGTTATGTTCAAGGTTTTCCACCAAGAGTCCGAGAGTTGATCAAGGCAACTGAACCTAAGACGTTTAAAGCAACGGTAAATCTGAGTTCGAATCTGTATAGCGAGATGTTTGGAGCAGGAGGAAGGCCAGAAGGGCTTAAAAGGAATTGGTCTGAGGCGGGAGGAAGTTTTAAGAAGAATACCGGAGGTCACTTTAAGAAACCAAAGAATGATCCACGAGGTAGTAAACCCAAATGTCGCAAGTGTAACCGAAGCCATCCTGGAGATTGTAAGATAGGATCAAATAGCTGTTTCAAATGCGGGAAGGAAGGCCATTACTCTAGCAACTGTCCAGATTTGAAGAAGTGTTTTCAGTGCGGCGAGCCAGGACACATTAGGCCTAACTGTCCCAAATTAGTTAACAATCCAGGACCACTGCGAGCGAGTGAGATTCCAAAGGCAAAGGGGAGAGCATATACCATAACTGCTGTTGAGGCTAAGTTAACACCTGATGTAGTTTCAGGTACGTTCTTAGTTAATAATGTGCCTGCATCTGTGTTATTTGATTCCGGTGCCAGTAGAAGCTTTGTATCGCATGATTTCTGTGTATTACTCGATAGACCGACTGTTAGGGCCGAGAAACCTTTCGAAGTCGAAACTGCCTCAGGAAAGAATTTTATAATTTCCGATATGATAGATGATTGCCTGATAGAATTAGAAGGACATAAATTGCCTGTTAGATTATTCCCTATGACGTTAGCCGGTTTCGATATCGTATTGGGAATGGATTGGCTCGCGGAACATGACGCGCAGATTATTTGCAATCAGAAGAAAGTTCAAATTCAAGCGCCAACTGGAGACGTCTTATCCGTCTATGGAGATCGCAACAGTTCTGCAGTGCAGATCATTTCCATGATTAAAGCGCGAAAATTCTTGAGTCATGGGTGTGAGTCATTCTTAGCTTACGCCATTGACTCGAATTTAAAACCAAAGGAGTTGAAGGATGTGCCGGTAGTAAACCAATTTCCAGACGTATTCCCAGAAGACCTACCGGGCATTCCTCCTGAACGTGAAATAAAGTTCGGAATCGAATTAGTGCCGGGAGCCAAACCCGTAGCCAAGACACCATATCGATTAGCTCCATCCGAAATGAAGGAACTTATGTCACAACTGCAAGAGTTGCTTGATAAAGGTTTCATCAGACCGAGTATCTCACCCTGGGGTGCTCCAGTTCTTTTCGTGAAGAAGAAAGACGGAAGCCTGAGAATGTGCATCGACTACCGGGAGCTGAATAAACTGACGGTGAAGAACAGATACCCTCTGCCCAGAATCGACGACTTATTCGATCAGCTACAGGGAGCAAGTTGGTTTTCCAAGATTGATTTGCGGTCGGGCTATCACCAGTTGAAGGTTAAAGATGAAGACATTCCGAAGACGGCCTTTCGAACGCGATACGGTCATTACGAGTTCCTTGTAATGTCGTTCGGGTTGACTAATGCACCTGCTGCATTCATGGACCTCATGAATAGGGTATGCCGACCCATGTTGGACCGATTCGTGATCGTGTTCATAGATGACATCCTAATCTATTCCAGGAGCGAATCTGATCACGCTATGCATCTGAAGGAAGTACTAGAAACCTTGAGGAAGGAGAAGTTGTATGCCAAATTTTCCAAGTGTGCGTTCTGGCTAAGGGAAGTACAATTCCTTGGTCACGTCATAAACGCAGACGGTGTACTCGTAGATCCTTCCAAAATAGAAACGGTAATGAGCTGGAAACCGCCAAAAACACCCTCGGAGATTCGTAGTTTCTTGGGTCTTGCCGGTTATTACCGTAGGTTCATCCAAGACTTTTCAAAAATCGCGACGCCTCTAACCAAGTTGACCAAGAAAGACGTAAAATTCATTTGGAGTTCAAGTCAGCAGAAGGCCTTTGAAGAATTAAGGACCAGATTAACTCAGGCACCGGTATTAACTTTGCCGGATGGGCCTGATGATTTGGTAATTTACTCCGATGCTTCTTATTTAGGTTTAGGTTGTGTGCTGATGCAGCGAGGTAAGGTAATTGCCTACGCGTCACGACAACTAAAACCTCATGAGACAAACTATCCAACTCACGATCTAGAGTTGGCAGCCGTCGTGTTTGCTCTCAAAATTTGGAGGCATTATTTGTATGGAGTAAAATGCACCATCTACACCGATCATAAGAGCCTGAAGTACTTCTTCGAGCAGAAGGATCTTAATATGAGGCAGCGTAGGTGGTTAGAATTAATCAAGGATTACGACTGTGAGATTATGTATCATCCAGGAAAAGCAAACGTTGTTACAGACGCTTTGAGCAGAAAGGATGAACATCCACCTCTTCGAACACTGTCGTATAGATTAATTGTTACCCCTGATTTCCTTGTCCAACTTCGTAAGGAGCAGTATGAAGCCCTCAAGGAAGAAAACATCAAGAAGGAAAGAATGGTCGGCCAGGCTAAAAGCTTAGAAGAAAACGAGTACGGAGTGAAGATTCGATTCGGTAGAATGTGGGTACCACTCACTGGTGATTTCGCGCCAAGATAATGGATGAAGCACACAAATCACGTTACTCAATCCATCCAGGTTCGACGAAGATGTACCAAGACTTGAAGAAAGACTACTGGTGGCCAGGAATGAAGTTCAACGTCATGCAGTACGTCAATAGATGTTTAACCTGCGCGAAGGTTAAAGCCGAACATCAGAAACCATACGGGAAGTTACAGCCCTTGGAACTTCCAGAGTGGAAATGGGAACATATCACCATGGATTTCATAACCAAGCTACCAAAAACAGCTAAAGGTTATGACACCATTTGGGTGATAGTGGATAGATTAACAAAGAGTGCTCACTTTTTACCCATTCACGAGAAGCATTCTTCAGAAATGTTAGCCAAAATCTTCATTAAGGAAGTCATCGCACGTCACGGAGTACCAGTGACTATCGTCTCAGATAGAGACACTCGGTTTACTTCACGTTTCTGGAAAAAGTTCCACGAGAATATGGGTGCGAGATTGCACATTAGCACGGCGTATCATCCTCAGACAGATGGCCAGAGCGAAAGAACAATTCAAACCCTGGAGGATATGTTACGCGCATGTATAATCGATTTCGGAGGAAGCTGGGATGATCACTTACCATTAGCAGAGTTCTCCTACAACAACAGTTATCATTCGAGTATAGGTATGCCACCTTACGAGATGTTGTATGGTAGGAAATGCAGAACTCCTGTATGTTGGGGTGAAGTTGGCCAGCGAGAGATAGGAAGTAAAGAATCAGTTGAGAATATGGCTCACGATCTCGACATAATCAAAGCACGACTGAAGGCTGCACAGGATCGACAGAAGTCCTACGCTGATAAAAGAAGAAGGCCAATCGAATTCCATGTTGGAGACTATGTTCTGTTGAAAGTTTCTCCATGGAAGAACATTATTCGTTTTCGCAAGAGGGGTAAGCTAGGCCCAAGGTATGTTGGACCTTTCAAAATCTCCAAACGTGTTGGAGAAGTCGCTTATCGTTTAGATCTGCCCGAGGAATTGTCTGGAATCCACCCAACATTCCACGTATCACATTTGAGAAAATGCGTGGCGGATGAGTCAGAAATTGTGCCGCTAGAAGAAATAGAAGTAAACGACAAATTATCTTACATAGAACGGCCAGTTGCGATTCTAGATCGCAGTGAGAGGAAGCTTCGAAATAAAGTAGTTCCTATCGTTAGAGTGCAGTGGATGCACAGGAAAGGTTCTGAGTCAACCTGGGAAAGGGAAGATGAAATGAGAGAGTCTCATCCTGAGTTATTCTCGAGTTGAGCAAGTTTCGAGGACGAAACCATTTTAAGGGGGAGAGAGTTGTAACACCCCGATATTTCGTCTAGGTAAGTCCGTATCTTAATATGTTTACCTATATGTTTTATTATGAATATGTGTTAGGAAATGATATCATATGAATAAACACGTGTTTATATTGATAAAGATGATGAACGAATATAGAGATGGTAAAACATAAATAATTACATGTTTTAATTGAAGATATATGTGCAAATATGTGTTTAAATAGTAAATGAATGAATCATAAGTATCCCGACACTTAGAAGTTATTGAAAATGTATCCTAAAATGACTCCTAGCATGAAATGATAAGTGTACTAAAGTATGAGGGGCTAAAACGTAATTTAGCAATAGTAACTAAACAAATATATCTTTACTACCTTATAATGCATATTATATCAAATGGTTGAAAAATTAAGATGTACAATCTTTAAAGCTACATGTACAAGTGGGAAATTAAGAGGTACAAGTAATTACAGCTTATGTACAAGTCTTTAAAGCCAAAATCTTAAAATTTATGTTGAAAAGTCTTGAGATCGATTCTCCGGAAAGGTTACTGACACCGTACAAAACCCGGTGCTCAGATCAAACACCCCAAATTGGCTTCACGCTCATCAGAAATCACCAAATGCGGTAGGAGAATCTTCTTCTTTCTCCCCTTTCTTATACACAAATGTGCTTTGTGCCTTTCCTTTTTAGACCTAGAAACAAAAACGATTGCAGCCTTTGTAGTGATTGCAGAAGCAAATCTCCATTTTGAGAAGAAAGTTCAGTTGCTTTGCATAATTGAAGAAGTTGCAGACCTAAACAAGGAAACAAGTCAATGGGAGATTTCAATTCAGTACTTCTTTGACCTGATTCATGAGCACTGCTATTTCAAATTTTGAAAACCTAATCTCCTCACTCAAATCTCAAACTGTAATCCGACGGTTCTCTCACCTTTTTCACACGGATTGCTCATTGATTTGGATTTTTATGACGAGGATTGAGCCTAGGTTAAAATCGCAGACACCATATAAGTACACACGAAGTTCATCTTTGCTTCTGGAAATTGAAATCGAGATTAAGGTATGGTTCTTATATGTGGGTACTTTTCTCTTTTAATTAGAAGCCATAGCAATCCATAAGAAATCACATTTGTGTTTTTCGTTTTCAACATTGTCGTTTTCAACATTGTTCTTGTATATGTGTTTTAGGTTAAAATTGAGAAGATCCACCCCAAGTTTTGACTAAATCCATTGAAGATTGAATTCAGGAGCTTTGATGGTGGTGGTGTGGTTCTCAGCCAAGTCCAATAACAGAGTTTTTGATTAAATCCATTGAAGATTAACAAGCACCCAAAGTATACAAGTCCTTTGAAATAAGTAAGTTGAATCAGTCAATTTTTGGTACCTTTGGGTGAATCTACGTTTTTGTTGTTTGATGAAATGTGCTATCACATTTTCTTGGTCTTTTAATGAGCTTATGTGAAGATTTGATGTAAGAAACTATGTTATGTTTTATGTGTAAGTTAGTTTTGGGTTAGACCTTACATGAGGGGAGTAAATTTTTAAGTTAGTTCTATGTGTATGATTTTGATGTCCAAATGATTTGATAAATATGAAAACATGATTAATAAACAACTCTACATGGCTTCAGTTATAGAATTAGATTTTTGATGAAAGCCATATGTAGGGTATAAAAAACACAACAGGTTGTCAAAGTCTATAGTGCTTTATTTGTCATGTAGTGCTTTATTTTGGTGATGTAGTGCTTTATTTTTCTAAAATGTGGTTTCACTGGATGCAATGGTCATGTAGTGCTTTATTTCCTATGCATTATATTCAGTTGAGGACTACCTGTGCGCTTTCACATTTTCCTTTGAGTGCACCTGCAGCTCTTGTTGTGTACAACACTCCCTCTGTTTGTTAAATATAAGGTACATTGTTTCAATCTTTATTTTCTGTTTTTCTTTTGTTCTCCGCTACACTCACCTTCTACTGGTATGTATATCCTTTATAGATTGAAATTTACCATTACAAAGTCTACTAATAATTTATTCTATAACAATTTTTATTGAATTTTTTCTGGTCATATAAAGATATTTAGTTATGTTCTGTACCTTTATGAACAAGATAACAAAAACTAAAGATTAATTAGGAACCAAATGTTACACATGACCATATTTGGTTTTACAAACCAAAGAAAGTGGAGCTGGACTGAGTTTTCACACCCTGATTCATGTGTTTGAACTATTGTGCTTTCTCGTGAAGGGTGTCATGAAAGAGGTACTATATTGAGCCTTGACTTGTTATAGGTGTGAATAAGGTCATTTTCTATTGTTGCAGCAGCTTCATACCCTCTTATTTTTTTCGATCATAAAAATGTCTTCAAGATTGAATGTTCAGTTCCACAAAGATTTTGTTTCAAAGAGGCTTTAATGATTTGAGTCTAAATCTTGATTTAGTTTCTTGCATTCTCAGTGATGTCAAGGACTCAAGATAAATAGATCTTTGTATCTCATTCGTTTAGGATATTTGATAATAATATATTGACAACCAATCGGTTAGTGTTAGTCTTCTAAATTTATGAAGCATGAACTCCCAAATTCATTTATACTGATGGTAAAAAAATAATTACATTTGTTGGTATAACTATAGTTCATAAGATTCAACTTTCATTTATCTAAAAGAACATATTGTGTTGCTGATAATTGTATCGGGGCTGTTAACATGCAATTGAGAGTTTTTAGCCGTGACCCAGCCGATTTGAACCCAGTAGTCGTTGGAGCCCTTGACACGTCATCAGGGATCTAACTGGTGGAGAATTGGGAGGAACACATGAGTCTCATGCATTCCGAAATCATTCAAAATGGGTTAATCGGATCACCCAAACAACCGACCCAATAAAATATAAAGCATTTTGAATTAGTCTACCCATGTTGCTTTTGAATTCATCTGCCATTATTTTATGTTTTACTCTTTTTATTTAATTTCCTTTTGAAATTGTCTGCAACTAATTTTTCTTTCCTATGTATTTGAATTCCATTGTTAATTCAAGTTTGGCAATTTGAGTGGTTTTTGGATTCGATTATTGATTTTTTGGTGGTGTCTTTGTATCTCAGGAAAAGTGGTCATGATCTTTGGCAACCAAACCTCCAAGAAGAAGGTCATGTACAGAAGCATGGCCAAGGTTTTCGAGTCCTTGAGAATACTATGGATTTTAAGGAGGCTATTATGCAAAACTTATCTTTGTGTACACAAGTCACTTTTATTCTATTAGAAGTTCTTATATTGATAATTAAAAACTACCGTACATTTTTTATCTTGGTTTTAGGAAGTGCTTTGAAGCCCATTATTGTGGACCCCCTTTGGGTTCATGTAACGAGTGATTATAAGAATTCATTATGTTTTATGGTGTTTAGGGTTTAGTCTGAATTTTTGTGATATTTGGCATGAATACATGGCTTGCTTTGTATGAATAAATTGTTTGACCCCTTCTATTTTTATCACTTGGAAACTAATAGAGGTATAATATAATATATAACGAGATGATTACAGAAAATAAGTACCGTATTAGATGATTGTCGCCGTTGTATCGCGCATGTACCGCATCATAAATTGTCGTTCTGTCGCATCGAGCTAACGGAAAGGAAATTAAATAAAAAGAGTAAAACACGCGGACATAAGACAAATAACATGCTATAAACTATCGTCCGCCGCAACGCGCGAACAGAAGACGAATAACACACTATACACTGTCGCCGCCGCAACGCGCGGGCACACGGCTATTACATCCATTTAAAATCTGATGGGATTTTGGAAGCTAGGCACTTGGCTGCTGCCAGGTTATTTAGCTAATGGTTTGCCAGGTTATATGCTATTAGTACCCCCCCCCCCCCCCCCGACATACACACACACACACCTACCTAAAAATATATTAGTAACTTAGAACAGTTGCCGATTTTGTTATGTTTCATTCTATAATAGGGCATTGTTTAGGTGCAACTATTGCTACAGTCAAAGCCTTTCAAACAGGGTGGATGCATTCCTCCATAAACCAATTTGTATGCTCTTCATTTCTATTTGAATGATATTATTCTTTTATTTCACTTTCATGTATTACTTTCTTTTGGGTGCATGTAGAACACGGAGCTTAGGGTTCAATTCGACAATGCTGCTAATCACTTCCATGTATTAACTTTCTATTTGAATTAACTTTCTTTTGGGTGCATGTAGAACACGTAACGAAAAGCAAGTATCGTAGACGGAGGGGTTTACAAAAATAGATCGGTTTACAAAAAAATTATAAGCTTTAGGTTCACAGTTTAGACTCTCTTAACGTGAAGGTTCACGGTTGTGTCATAGTTCTCAGTCCCTTTATCAACCGTTTATTGTTGCCACCAAATGAACGCGCATACCGCATTATAAGTTGACACCGGACCGCATCGCGCTAAAAAAAAACGAATACCTCGATGTAAATCGTCGTGCCGCCAAAACAAGCGGACAAATGACGAATAACGCCCTATAAACCGTCGCCGCCGCAACGCGCGGGTACCCCCCTAGTATAAGTATATATATATTATCAAACGTATCCCGAGCCTTAGAAACCCTAGAAAATGTTAGAAATATGTTCCTTAATGTTTTGGGGCATAAAATAATAAAACTATAGAAGTTTGGGGGGTTAAATTGCACTTTATAAAAGTCTAGGGGCTAAAAACGAAAAAAATCAAAAGCTGGCCTGAATACCTTGGCTCGCGTATCGCGAGCCACCTCCATATGTTTGGCGCGATATGCCTGGCGAGCAGAAACGCAGAAAAAGGATCAGATCGCATCTAAGCCACGTATGTTCGACTTGGAGGCCAAGTTTTGACGTTTTGACCATGGATACGCGTCGTTTTTTAAGCTGAATCACCAGGTACACTCGTAGCAACCTTAGGCGACCTTCATGAATATAAATACGGACCTAAATCAATCGAAAAATCGCACCAATTCACTGATTCTTCATCTAAAAACCCTAAATAAACCTAGAAACTTCGTCAATCAAATTCGCGCAAACGGTGAGGAGTTAGAAGGCGAAATTCAGCAGTCAACCCTTATTAGGTATGATCTACAATAACCTCTTTCAGTTTTTCCAAAATCGATCTCTAAGTATGGGTTTTAGAAATGATGCAAAATTAGGGTTCTTGAGCTTATTTTGTCAAAATCGGGTGATCGGGTGGGAATTAGGGTCTGAATTTTTGTAGGTAATCCTAATTTAATGTGTTTTAAGAAAGACCTAAGTTTATTTCACAATTGGAAAAGGTTTGGTAAAGGTTTTGTTAACGGGTCAAAATTAGGGTTTTCATGTCGTTGTTCTGCCCAAATCAAGTAAACGGTTTTGAATTAAGCTTTGCCATTTTAGAGGATATTATAAAATGTTATAATGGATAATACCCTAAGTTGATTTTGAATAAAAATGAGTTTTGATAATAAAACGAGAATTTCATGAAATTAGGGTTTTGAAATAAGAATATTTAATATAAAATAATCCGGAGGGTTTGGGGACTTGAATTTTGATATGGTAACATGTTTATACATGTAATAAGTGTATATAAAGTTAAAATGAATAAAAAATGAAGTATTGAAAATACCGAGGTAATCGGATATTAGAAGTTCGTGCGGACCGGAAGGGTAGGCGCCTGTACACTGGGGTTTCTGACATAGCGGGGGTGTGACAATTCGGTCAATCCATATGTATTTTATCCGACCCGTTTCCAATTTCGGATTGTAATCGTGATCTTAATTCAATAAAGAATCATTTCATGTTCCTTGATTATTATCAATTATATTGTATGGTTGAATAATTATAATCGCAATCCAAAGAAATCATTTAAACGTTTTAATTTAAACGTTATTTAATTCAATTTTATTGTTTATCGTAAAACCAGAAGACTTGAGTAATCTAAACTTATATTTTATTTGTATGTAATACTAGTCACGCATACGAATAAATATTTGTAAGGTTTTACAAAAAGTTGGAAGGTTAAAAACGAAAAACGATGAACTTTTGACATTTTTACACAATTTCGGTATTAACCGGAAGCCTCGTAAATCATCAAAATTAAAATATTTATACTCCAAGATTAGAAATATAATGAAAATATATTTTATAATTTTTGGGGTTAAAAAGTATCAATTTATCAAAGTTCGGGGGCCAAAACTGCCAAAACTAAACTGCAGGGGCCAAAATTGTAAAATCTGAAAATCTGTCAAAAAGGTGGTCTCGCGGACCAGCGAGTTTCCATTTTATATTTTCATTGGTCCGCGACTGGTGTGCTGGCAGCCTACGAGCTAGGCCGCGAGGTGGCTCGATTTTGAGTGTTTTGGTGTCGTTTTTGAGTGATTAGTCACCTGTAAACGTGTCCTAACCTCCTTGCGACCCTCCCCTTATATAAACCACTCCAGAATCGGTCCAAAAGCCATTCAATTTCGAAATTCTACACCTAAAAGCTCTCAAACTTGTATCCGAACCTTTGCATTCGAAATTCTCTCAACTCGGTCATGCTCAAGCTCTAAAAATCTGCAGTCCTACATCATTTGGTATGTAGAACAAAAGCCCTCTATCAATTTCTGTTTATATCGTTGTTTTAATCATGTTCCAGATTTGCTTAAAAACTAGGGTTCTTGAACTATTTTGTTAAAATTAGAACAATCTGTTAGGAATTAGAAGCTGTAATTTTGAAGATCTTCATACGAACACATAACTAAAAGAAACCCCTAAGTTAATTTCATAATTGGAGAACATTTTTTTTCGAGTAAAAACGGTATTATACGACGTTATAATGCCCAAATATAACAAACGGTTATGAGTTGGAATTTCAAACTTTAGGGGATATCTTTATATAATATCAAGATTAAAACCTTAAATTTTTATCATTTTTCGAGCACGTTTGATATTACTCGTAAATTTGATAATCCTTAAAAACCAATATATTTATATAATCAAACATTAGTATATGGTGTTATATGATCATGTATATAATTTTAACATTCTTTTATAAACACCATTAATGTTTTATATAAATATATGTATTTTACAAATATACTTATATATTTATATATTTAAAAACATATATATATATATATATATATATATATATATATATTTATAAACTTAAACTAAAATATATATATATATACACTAGAAGTTTAAATAAAGTATATATATATATATATATATATATATCTAATAAAGATCATAAACATAATACATCCAGTTATTTTTATAAAACTATTTAGAACTCGCGCGGACCGGAAGGGTAAACGCCTGTACACTGGGTTTCCTGGCATAGGTAACGATGTCGCATAAATCCCTCGTTGGACCTGGCAGACTTACCTGGGGATTCCTGGAGTGAGTGTTTACTTATAGGAAAACACGTTTTCATATTATCACTAATCTTTGTTATAATCAATACGGAGATAGTCTTTTGACATAATAATAAAACCTAACACTCTTCAAGAACCCTGTCCAATTGGAACTATATTCTTTGTATTTATTTAGCCTATTTATGTTAATAGGCTAATCTCAAGGTCTATCATTATCACTCTCAGCGTTAGCGTTCATCCTCAATCTGCTCATCATGTGAGTACTCGTAGCCCCTCTTCTTTTGTTATTTGGGGTGCAACATGTATCCTATATCAAAATCGTTATTCTTTATTCTTGATACAAAACAATGCGATTATATGAGTATTTGTGTGATTCTTGATATGCTTACTTGTGTGAGACTTGATACGTGAAACTTGAGACTTGAGACTTGATAAACTTGAAACTTGATAAACTTGAAACTTTATTCTTGCGTAAACATTAACAACACCAAGCCTTTGGTTCATTAATAGCTATTGGTTGACAACCCACCTAGGATATTGAGACGTAATCTTGTCTTCAAATAGGTGATTGGAACCTAAATTGTCAAGGTTTGTTTTACGCGTTTATATCTTGCCTCTAATACTTGTATGTCATATTCTTAATCATACACTTGGCACGTTGATCGCATATTTTATACTTATACTTAATATTAAACCTATGTGTACTCACCAACTCATTGTAGTTGACAGATATTTTATACATGTTGCAGGAAATGCTACTTGAGACTTCCGTTGTGTTATCACGTTAGGCTCTGCTGGACCTAGTTAAACTTTAAATCATGTTTTGTTTGTTATATGTTTTGTAAAACTACTATGTTTATGGAATAAAATGGCATGATTAAGTATATCGCAACTTATATTATTTGGTTGTGAGCATCTGGACAATCTATCACGCCCCGACATATTCCGCCGTCGGTCGGGGTGTGACAGATTGGTATCAGAGCCATGGCTATAGGGATTTAGGTTATTAGAAACGGATGACCTAGACTATACCATAGGTGTCCACATGATAATCTCATGTATAGTATGCCTATTTATATGCTAAGTCCTTTGATGTTTCTTAATCCTGCTTTCCTCTAAATCTCATTTCTACTCTTAAACACACACTTATACACTAAACTCTTTAGGTTTCCTAACCTCTCTTCATAATAATAATGTTTATGAAAAAAATTGATTATTTTTATTTATTAATTTCTTTATTCTCGTCGGGGTTAAGTTTCTAGTAGTAGACATGTAGTAACTGGAAGGGGGAAAACACCGGTAGCTGGGGTCTCTGTCAAAGGTTGGTGTTGCGTACAAATTCGAACCTACCGTCGGACCTGGATACCTACCTGGGACGCCCCGGTGAGAGTGTTGGAACCTATTAGGCCAAAGCATGTTAATTACTGCTAGAAACTATAAATAACTCTGATTAGTCCTGGTGTTATTTCTCAATCGAGAAATGAAACCGTTCCATTGATTTTACACAAATCCAACATGGTTATCTATTTTTGCACTACTTTTATTGATTTTCAATGATCTACATTCCGATTGAAATTCCTTTTACCCACTCAGATGTTATTATCGGTTGTTTCACATCCTTTGACTCATAAATCATTTCTTTTCTTTCAGCATGTCTAAGCGTCTCATGGGTCGTAGTCATCGTTCTAAGAATTCTGGTACCAAGTTGGCTGCTCAAATTGCCAAACAAATGGCAGCAGTCATACCAAATATGATGGTTCAAATTCAGCAAAATCTAAATGCTAATCCAGTTCCTTCAGCTGCTCCTACCCCTACTTGTTCCTTTAAACATTTCAACTCATGTAATCCACCTAAGTACAGTGGTTCTGATGGCGCAACCGGTTTATTGCAATGGTTCGAAGGTATCGAAAACACCTTCGTTAATAGTGATTGTCCTGAAAATCTTAAAGTTCGTTATGCCACTAGTGCCTTAACCAAGAAGGCACTCACTTGGTGGAACAGCGAGAAGCGTAATCGTGGTGCTGATGTTCTATTATCCTTATCATGGAATGAAGTCAAAGAACTAATGACACGTAAGTTCTGTCCTCCTAGTGAACGAAAGAAGTTAGAGGATGAACTCTGGGAACTTAAGCAAGACAGTGGAGAAAATCAAGCCTTCACTGATCGTTTTCATGAATTAAGTATCTTGGTACCCCATGTCGTTACTCCTGAATATCGTGCTATCGAGAGATACATTGGTGGACTGCCCATGGTCATGCAGGATGCTGTTTGGGCAAGTAGACCTGAAAAACTTGATGACGCCATCGCTCTTGCAGGAAGGTTAACTGATAACCACGTTAAGGCAGGAAATTTAACCAGAGAGGGATCCAAGAAGAATTCTAAGTCTGAATCAACTAAAGAATCTAAGGCTGGGTCTTCCAAGACCAACAAAAAGAAGCGGAAGTCTGAAAACCGCAACTTTGCCATTACTACTCCCGCTACACCTGCTGTACCCATTACTCAGGTTGCCCCTGATGCTCCTCCTGCTAAAAAGCCTTACACCGGCAATCATCCTCTGTGCAACACCTGCAAATTCCATCACCCAACCACTATTGCTTGTCGAGTTTGTCTTAATTGTGGCTGCTATGGTCACTTCATGAATACTTGTCGAGCGCCTGCTCGTACTCAAACTCAAATGGTTCAACCAGTGGCTCGTCAGCTTATTCAGCCTAATGTTGCTCAGGCTCCACGTGTTCGTGCATGCTACAATTGTGGGGATCCTGGTCATTTCCGCAATGCATGTCCAAGGCTTATCACTGCAAATCCTCCTGGAAACAATGCTAATCGTGGTGCACCTGCTCGAGCCTTTCATATCAATGCTAATCAGGCTCAGGCAAACCAGGAAGTTGTCAACGGTACGTTTCTTATTAATAACCGTTATGCTTCCGTTTTATTTGATACTGGTGCCGATAGGAGCTTCGTTTCATTAGAATTTGAACCATTGCTTGCTATGTCTCGTACTGCACTCGAACCTCCTATCTCTATTGAAGTAGCTAATGGTAAATCAATATCCCTTGATTCTATTATTCAAAATTGTGCCTTGAACTTTGGTGATCATTCTTACTCTATTGACCTCATTCCTATGCAACTTGGGAGTTTTGACATCATAGTAGGCATGGATTGGCTATCTCGACATCATGCTGAGGTTATTTGTTTCAATAAAACCATTCGTATTCCTCGTCCAGATGGTCAATTCCTAGTAATTTATGGTGATAAACCATCCAACGGGCTTAAGCTCATGTCCTGTACTAAAGCCCGCAAATACTTGCGTAAGGAGTATGAGGCATTCCTGGCTCACATTGTGGAAGTTCGTGATAAGGAAAAGAGGATTGAAGACATCCCAGTAGTTCGAGACTTCCCAGAAGTATTTCCTGAAGACATATCAGGTCTTCCTCCCGTTCGCCAAATTGACTTTCGCATTGACCTTGTGCCTGGTGCTACTCCTGTTGCAAAGTCGCCTTATCGCCTCGCACCCTCCGAAATGCAGGAACTTTCTAAGCAACTTCAAGAACTCTCTGATAAAGGTTTCATTCGTCCTAGTTCCTCCCCTTGGGGAGCACCTGTTCTATTCGTGAAGAAGAAAGATGGGACGTTTCGTATGTGTATTGATTATCGTGAACTCAATAAACTTACCATCAAGAATCGTTATCCTTTGCCTAGAATTGATGATCTTTTTGACCAACTTCAAGGAGCCAAGTATTTCTCAAAAATCGACCTTCGTTCTGGTTATCATCAACTTCGTGTGCATGAAGATGATATTCCCTTGACCGCCTTTCGCACAAGATATGGTCATTACGAATTCACTGTCATGCCTTTTGGTTTAACAAACGCACCTGCGGTATTCATGGATCTCATGAATCGTGTTTGTAAACCGTATCTTGATAAGTTTGTCATAGTTTTCATTGATGATATTCTTATTTACTCCAAATCAGAATCAGATCATGAAAATCATCTCCGCCTAGTGTTAGAACTTCTAAAGAAAGAGCAATTGTATGCAAAATTCTCTAAATGTGAATTTTGGCTTAAAGAAGTTCAATTCTTAGGGCACATTGTTAACAGCAAGGGTATTCACGTTGATCCTGCAAAGGTTCAAGCTGTTAAAAATTGGAATACCCCAACCACCCCTACTGAAGTCCGCTCTTTTCTTGGTTTAGCGGGCTATTATCGACGTTTCATTTCAAATTTCTCCAGGATCGCTGTACCACTCACTGCTCTAACTCAAAAAGGCAAGCCATTTGAGTGGGGTCCTGCCCAAGAGGAAGCATTTCAAACACTTAAGCAAAAGTTGTGTGATGCTCCTATCTTAACTCTTCCTGATGGTACGGATGATTTTGTTGTCTATTGTGATGCCTCTAATCAAGGCCTTGGATGCGTTCTTATGCAACGAGGAAAGGTAATCGCATATGCATCAAGGCAACTTAAAATTCATGAGAAAAACTATACGACACACGATCTTGAGCTTGGTGCCGTCGTTTTTGCCTTGAAAATTTGGAGACATTATCTTTATGGTACCAAATGTGTTATATTTACTGACCATAAAAGTCTTCAACATATCTTCAACCAGAAAGAGCTCAACATGCGACAACGTCGTTGGATCGAACTTCTAAACGACTATGACTGTGAGATTAGATACCACCCTGGTAAAGCTAATGTCGTCGCTGACGCTCTAAGTCGAAAGGAACATGTCAAGCTCATTCTTTTTCAAGGTACTCATCACCTATCCGATCTCCAAAATCGTATCTTGAAAGCTCAACATATCTCTGTCACTGAAGGCAATATGTATGAAGAAATGTCATGTGGTGCCGAACTTCAGTTGGAAACCAAACCAAATGGTCTTCTCTATTTTATGAATCGTCTTTGGATTCCGGACCGAGATGATCTTCGAACCTTTATCATGAACGAAGCTCATAAGACTCGTTATTCAATTCATCCCGGTGCTGATAAAATGTATCAGGATCTTCGTTGTCATTATTGGTGGCCTGGAATGAAGAAAGACATTGCGCTTTTTGTGGCTAAATGTCTTACTTGTTCTAAAGTCAAAGCAGAACATCAACGACCCTCTGGTTTACTCGAACAACCTATGATTCCAGTTTGGAAGTGGGAAAACATTGCTATGGATTTCGTCACTAAACTTCCACGCACTTCCAGTGGGAATAATAGTATTTGGGTTATAGTTGATCGTTTGACAAAATCTGCTCATTTTCTTGCCATTCGTGAAAATTTCAAAATTAGAAAGTTAGCTCGTATCTATGTTAATGAAATTGTTCGACTTCATGGTACTCCTCTGAGCATTATATCTGATCGTGATGGGCGTTTCATCTCTCGGTTTTGGCAATCTCTTCAATCAGCTTTAGGAACTCGTTTAGATCTCAGTACTGCTTATCATCCTCAAACAGATGGTCAGTCTGAGCGTACTATTCAGACCCTTGAAGATATGCTTCGGGCTTGTGTAATTGATTTTCAAGGTAACTGGGATACTCATCTGCCATTGGTTGAGTTTTCATACAACAACAGTTATCATTCAAGCATTGGTATGGCACCATTTGAAGCACTCTATGGTCGCAAATGTCGCTCACCTATATGTTGGAGTGGAATTGGTGAAACACAAATCACTGGTCCTGAACTAATCCAGGAAACGACTGACAAAATCTCTCAAATTCAAAATCACTTACTCGCTGCTAGAAGTCGCCAAAAGAGCTACGCTGATAAGCGACGCAAACCCTTGGAGTTCAAAGTCGGTGATTTGGTCCTACTTAAAGTATCCCCTTGGAAGGGCATTATCCGATTTGGCAAAAGAGGGAAGCTAGCACCTCGTTTTGTGGGACCATTCAAAATCTTGAAAAGAGTTGGAAAAATGGCATATAAACTTGAGTTACCTCCTGAACTTGCAAACATTCATCCTGTCTTTCATGTGTGTAATCTTCGAAAATGCTTGGCTGATGAAAACCTTCACATTCCTTTGGACGAAATTCAAATTGATAAATCTATGCATTTTGTGGAAAAACCTGTGGAAATTTTGGATCGGGAAGTCAAGAAACTAAAACGTAGTCGTATTCCTATTGTCAAAGTTCGTTGGGAGTCTAAACGTGGACCAGAATTTACCTGGGAACGTGAGGACCAGATGAAGATCAAATATCCGTCAACTTTTCAACCAGTCTTCCTAAATCTAAAATTTCGGGACGAAATTTCCTGAAGTAGGGGAGACTGTGACACTTCGGTCAATCCATATGTATCTTTATCCGACCCGTTTCCAATTTCGGATTGTAATCGTGATCTTAATTCAATAAAGAATCATTTCATGTTCCTTGATTATTTTTTTTCAATTATATTGTATGGTTGAATAATTATAATCGCAATCCAAAGAAATCATCTAAACGTTTTAATTTAAACGTTATTTAATTCAATTTTATTGTTTATCGTAAAACCAGAAGACTTGAGTAATCTAAACTTATATTTTATTTGTATGTAATACTAGTCACGCATACGAATAAATATTTGTAAGGTTTTACAAAAAGTTGGAAGGTTAAAAACGAAAAACGATGAACTTTTGACATTTTTACACAATTTCGGTATTAACCGGAAGCCTCGTAAATCATCAAAATTAAAATATTTATACTCCAAGATTAGAAATATAATGAAAATATATTTTATAATTTTTGGGGTTAAAAAGTATCAATTTATCAAAGTTCGGGGGCCAAAACTGCCAAAACTAAACTGCAGGGGCCAAAATTGTAAAATCTGAAAATCTGTCAAAAAGGTGGTCTCGCGGACCAGCGAGTTTCCATTTTATATTTTCATTGGTCCGCGACTGGTGTGCTGGCAGCCTACGAGCTAGGCCGCGAGGTGGCTCGATTTTGAGTGTTTTGGTGTCGTTTTTGAGTGATTAGTCACCTGTAAACGTGTCCTAACCTCCTTGCGACCCTCCCCTTATATAAACCACTCCAGAATCGGTCCAAAAGCCATTCAATTTCGAAATTCTACACCTAAAAGCTCTCAAACTTGTATCCGAACCTTTGCATTCGAAATTCTCTCAACTCGGTCATGCTCAAGCTCTAAAAATCTGCAGTCCTACATCATTTGGTATGTAGAACAAAAGCCCTCTATCAATTTCTGTTTATATCGTTGTTTTAATCATGTTCCAGATTTGCTTAAAAACTAGGGTTCTTGAACTATTTTGTTAAAATTAGAACAATCTGTTAGGAATTAGAAGCTGTAATTTTGAAGATCTTCATACGAACACATAATAAAAGAAACCCCTAAGTTAATTTCATAATTGGAGAACATTTTTTTTCGAGTAAAAACGGTATTATACGACGTTATAATGCCCAAATATAACAAACGGTTATGAGTTGGAATTTCAAACTTTAGGGGATATCTTTATATAATATCAAGATTAAAACCTTAAATTTTTATCATTTTTCGAGCACGTTTGATATTACTCGTAAATTTGATAATCCTTAAAATCAATATATTTATATAATCAAACATTAGTATATGGTGTTATATGATCATGTATAATAATTTTAACATTCTTTTATAAACACCATTGATGTTTTATATAAATATATGTATTTTACAAATATACTTATATATTTATATATTTAAAAACATATATATATATATATATTTAAACTTTTAAACTTAAAACTAATATATATATATACACTAGAAGTTTAAATAAAGTATATATATATATATATATATATATCTAATAAAGATCATAAACATAATACATCCAGTTATTTTTATAAAACTATTTAGAACTCGCGCGGACCGGAAGGGTAAACGCCTGTACACTGGGTTTCCTGGCATAGGTAACGATGTCGCATAAATCCCTCGTTGGACCTGGCAGACTTACCTGGGGATTCCTGGAGTGAGTGTTTACTTATAGGAAAACACGTTTTCATATTATCACTAATCTTTGTTATAATCAATACGGAGATAGTCTTTTGACATAATAATAAAACCTAACACTCTTCAAGAACCCTGTCCAATTGGAACTATATTCTTTGTATTTATTTAGCCTATTTATGTTAATAGGCTAATCTCAAGGTCTATCATTATCACTCTCAGCGTTAGCGTTCATCCTCAATCTGCTCATCATGTGAGTACTCGTAGCCCCTCTTCTTTTGTTATTTGGGGTGCAACATGTATCCTATATCAAAAATCGTTATTCTTTATTCTTGATACAAAACAATGCGATTATATGAGTATTTGTGTGATTCTTGATATGCTTACTTGTGTGAGACTTGATACGTGAAATTTGAGACTTGAGACTTGATAAACTTGAAACTTGATAAACTTGAAGCTTTACTCTTGCGTAAACATTAACAACACCAAGCCTTTGGTTCATTAATAGCTATTGGTTGACAACCCACCTAGGATATTGAGACGTAATCTTGTCTTCAAATAGGTGATTGGAACCTAAATTGTCAAGGTTTGTTTTACGCGTTTATATCTTGCCTCTAATACTTGTATGTCATATTCTTAATCATACACTTGGCACGTTGATCGCATATTTTATACTTATACTTAATATTAAACCTATGTGTACTCACCAACTCATTGTAGTTGACAGATATTTTATACATGTTGCAGGAAATGCTACTTGAGACTTCCGTTGTGTTATCACGTTAGGCTCTGCTGGACCTAGTTAAACTTTAAATCATGTTTTGTTTGTTATATGTTTTGTAAAACTACTATGTTTATGGAATAAAATGGCATGATTAAGTATATCGCAACTTATATTATTTGGTTGTGAGCATCTGGACAATCATCACGCCCCGGCATATTCCGCCGTTGGTCGGGGTGTGACAGGGGGTGTCGCCATCCCATCTGGGCAATGGCATCCCAACACTGGGCGACCCCGGAGTGAGTGTCTACTTATAGGAATGCACGTCTTCATAATTATCAATAAAAGAAGATAATATCCCTCCAGGGGCATTTTGGTCATTTTTTGACCCATAAAAGTGAATAAACTTAATAATATATATTATTAAGTAAATAAATAAACATAACAAGTGTTTATTATATAAAACATTGCGTTAACGTCATACAATACGCAATTAGGTTAAATCGGAGGAGATAACGGAAGTTCGGTCTGAAAATACTACCTAAGAACATAAGGTGAGTTCTATGAGCCCACTTTTAAATGTTTTAAATGTTTTAATGTTTTCGGGCTAATATACATGCAATGATACATATTCAACTGTTTACTTGAAAAGTATTTGAGATGCCTTTACTTGTTTTGTGTTGATACACATACGTGAAAAAGTTATAATACTTATAACTGTTTTAAAGTTATTATTACCTGTTATTACTCTTTTCGGGAAGGTTATAATGAACAGGTAATAAAGAAGTTAAACTTTTAAAGTAAAGTTTAAAAAGAGGAAAATGAGTTTTTAAGGATAAAGGAAATGACCCTTGGGGTTATTTTAAAGAAGTTTTAAATCTAAGTACAGATTGTCTGGTAAGAGGGGGTTGTACAATCCAAGCAGTGGAAATGAAGCCACTGGAGTAACGACGGTTACTCAAGAGGTCGGGAGGCGACGGCCAACCGAAAGGGGCTAAAGTAGTCCCAGAGGATAGACAATGCTTAGTAGAAGAGGTTTTGCTTATAATGTTTTGTATGACTTTCTTTATGCAAAATGATTATTAGCAGGGAAGATGATTTAGAGTATTAAATGATTTTTAATACTGAAGGTTTAAATGTTATGTTTGGTATAATTCTTTTATGTCTTATATCCATTAAATGTTTATAAAGAAGGGGCCGTTAGGCCCAAATGTTTGAAGTAACCTTTCGAGGTTAAGGTAAAGTTTTAATACTTAAAACTCACCAGCGTAAGCTGACTTTTTAAAGCATGTATATTAGGTGAGGTTAAAGATCCAAGCATCAAGGGAAAGGCTCATGTTTGACCAGAATGGATGGGCAAGCTATTAGGAGAAGGCTATACGGGCATGCTGGCTTAAGTAATGTAGATAGATGCATATCTATTAATCGTTATCTTTTATAGTTATCGTTAACCGTTGTAGAAATTTTATCTTACTTGTACTTGGCATATAAATAAATAAAAAGTTTTAAATTTCTGTGCTTTAGTTATCTCTGTTATACCTTGTGTTCATGAGTAAATCCGACACGTGACCCCTCCTGGAGCCAAGTCTGGGAGTGGGCGTCACAGTACGACTCGACTTTTAATATCAAGACTTGATGACTCGTTCCCACGAGTAATCCTATCAATAATAAGCCTAACGGTTAAGTTAGAGACAACGAGCACCCACACTCGATATGCTCCACTTAAAATTTATACAACCCGACATTTAATAATTAAAGGTATGATTTGATCACTAGCATGGCCAGTGATCCATCCTTTAACCCTTCGTACGTACAATCCAACCTGGAGACTCGATTTCAACTCTGTGTGCTTTGAACAAGACCCGACAACTGTGTACTTGAAGAACTAGTCCTCAGCAACCATCTCCACGTGCACAGTCTCCTCCGTATTAAGACATTCATCCCTTTCTTACCCATGAGATTCCCTACCATAAACACCACAACGATTAGTGATTATGTTAATACGCAACAACAAACAACAAGGGAAAAACGAGGACAACACGAAATAACAACAACTTTAAGGCTGGCATGACTCTCGCGTATCGCGAGGGTAGCAAGTTTATCGCTTACGGTTTCACTAGTTCCAAGCGATACGCTTGGAATGATATTTCCAGGACCCGGCTGGATTTTCTACAGCTTTGTACTTAGCCAAAATTTCTAATTTATCAACTTTACTTCAACAATTTTTTATCCAACCACCATGCCACATAAAAATAACAACTTATATACATCTAGGACTTGCTAGCTCCTAAATATATACATCAAATAGGATCAAAACTCCCCAAAAATTTCAAAGCCTTACCAACCCATTGACCCGTTTGGTTAGTTTCACCATTATAAGGCCAACTATAGGTCATGGGATTTGTTGTTTCTCTAATTAAGCATACTATCATGCTCCAAAATACCATTATTTCATCCTCCTTTGAACAAATATAACACCCATTACAGGTATCTAACTAACATGACAACGATACAACAATAATGCTAGTTGTAACAACTATGAAGGCTTTAAAGCTAAAACAATTCTACACATATCTTGATTATGCATATCCTCATAATGCAGATACATTAAGTTCATACCTTCGCTTCGTTTTTATGCAAACAACATCGCATGTCGATGCCGAATGTGTAAACCTTGTCAACCTACAACTTGCATAATCCGACTCACAACGCAATATATCAAACATTATTAACCACTCGTAAAGAATGGTTACCAACAACTAATTGTCACACCCCCAAAAATCCCACGCGCGATAACGCGCCGCAGGGAGCGTGACAAACCAGGATCGCCGTCCATTAGTTACACCAAACGACAAATAATTAATAAAAGCGTTTCATATTTCATTAAAATATAAAATTTGAGTTTTACAAATGCGGAAGCGTAAATACAATAAAAGTACTTATTTAAAATCTTTGTCACCCAAAGTGACGTGGCTTGTTCAAAGACATTAAAAGCGTTCAAGACTCATGCATGCGTACTCGTGATACTCGAACATCCGCAACCTGAGAATAACATGCTAAAAAGTGTCAACACAAAGGTTGGTGAGTTCACAGGTTTATCAGTTGAAAAACAGTTCAAGTTCAGTTCAAGATTGATTGTTCAACAACAATCAAGTTGAGTTTAAGATTGACTATTCAACAATAGTCAAGTTGAGTTTAAGATTGACTGTTCAACAACAGTCAAGTTGTAAGAGCATAATCACTAATATATATCAAATAGCTAGCTAGGCTATATACATGAACTTCGCACGTTGATGGTCACCGAAGCTAACAGTTGTTTATAGTTTGCCTTGTTGTGTTTAGGACGAATATAACACCCATTCGATATCCAATCGTGCCAGAGCGACTGATCCGGGTGGGGTTTGTCAGACCCAGTAGTACTACAATATATTTCCCGCTATCGTCATTAATACTAACGGTACCATAAGAAGGACTTTGTTGTATCAGTGTGCTTCAAGTACTTCAAGTGATATATAAAAGTCTAATTATCTCAGTTGTGTAAATCATGCATGTTAATCTCCCCCAACAGGATTTAAAACAGTAAAATGGGGCCGTGAAACTCACCTTTGGGTGCACAGCAATTCCAGATAAGTAACCATAGCAAGTAGCAAGTAACAGGTCTTGTGTAATCTACCAAAAACCTAACGAGCATATATACATAAGTGTGTGTTCAATCGAAAAAGACTAAGTCTAGACAAACGGTGAAAGATAGACAACGCCAACTATGACATGACGAAGATCATAGAGTCCAAAACGAGTCGAGGATGACACATAGCCAAAAAAAATCATAACGATTACAAATGTCGAGGAAGAGTATATTATCGACCAATAATATACGTTAATGAAATCGAATAATAACATGTGTCTATATACATAACCAAATATACAAATATATCATTGTAAAATCAATTAGTAAAACATATATATATATATATATATATATATATATATATACATATATTTATAATAACCTATAAAAATATATACGTATCCAACGTTTAAAATTATCAATATCATAACAACGATAAAAGTACTATTTATATACGCACTTTCCACAATGTATACTTTATAAAAATGCTCGGTTTATAGCCACCAATACTTTTATATAAATTCCTGATAAATAATTAACTACTCACAACTTTTTATTTGAAACCATAGTTTAAATTAAAAATATCGCGAGATAAACCCATTAACGACACCAAGAACAATTTTACGGGTTTAAAAGACGATGAGAAACAATTTTGATACAAATTCTAGGTGTCTAACGCTTAAAAAAAACAAAATAATAATAAAAACAAAAACCATGAAGGTCACCGTGTTCGAACCCGTGACCTCCAGGTCCACATGAAGCGCCCTAGCCACTCAGCCAACAGTTGGTTAGTGTTTTAACTTCCGATCAATCATTTTAAACATAGTTCTGGCAGGAAATCAGTTTTCTTAAAAAAAACAGGAAACCTTGTGGCGGCAGGGACTAGAACCTGGGACCTGTTGGTTGCAATTCACATTAACTAACCACTGGGCTAGTCCCCTGAAGATGTTAGCTAACCAACTCAAAAATATATATTATATACCCAGTCGCTGTCATCTTCTCCAACAAGACGACCTAAACTCGTCGGAGTTATCTCCGGTCACCGGAACTTTGTAAAAACTCGAAACGATGAACCAAAAACATGCGATTAACATAAATAATTGCTGACCTCGAATCAGAAACGAGTTGTTGACGTGATTTGAGAAGAAATCCGAACCCGAACCCGAACACGAACCGTACTTCGATTACAATTACGAACGTAAACTGTGATGCTCACTGTTTACTGCTGTGTCCGGAATCATGGGGGTGTCGAGTGGTGGTGTAGTGGTTTACGGCGGTTGGAGCAGTGCTCTACTAGCGGATGGCGGTGACCGAAACAACTAAAAGAAGAATCTGGCAATCTCGCTTTTCATCGCGGTGGTTCTTGAGAGTAACAGGCTGAGGTACGGTGATAACCGAGCAAGGGAGAATTACGTCTGATGTTGATTGTGAAATAGAGATTTTGCTGGTTCAACCCTATGACATGCGTAACCGATGAAGTGATTTCGGCAATGAATTGCGGCGGTTGCCGAAGAGCAACCGTTTGCTGTTTTAAATTCAAGACTCAAAAGACTTTTGAGGTATAGCTGAAATGGTCCCCCCTAGATTTTTGTAAAGAAATTCAAGTTTAGGGATTGGCAAGGTTGACCCCTCAAGTTTTAGAAGAGGTTGATCAGGACTAACGAAGTTAACGAAGTTAATCTTGGACGATGACTAAAACGTGTATTTGTCAAAATATATTTAACATGTGACGTTTATAAAATATAAACCTTATTTTGTTCACACAAATCATAGATATGATTCCATGAATATATACTTTTGAGTTCCTATAAAATAATAACATGAGATCATAACAATACATATTTATCTCACATAAAATTATAAACTTTGTGTGTAACTACGTGACACATTGTCACATAAAATCAAAACATATATTGTGCCTATACATACATACATATATATATTTATCACATAAAATTGTAAGTATAATGTCACATAAGATGACAAGGTGTTCACATGAAATTATAGTGTATGATTTACATAAAATCATAAAATATAAAACGTATAGACTCAAGTGTATGCTTGTATATTGTGATAGTTACACAAACCCTAGAATATAAAGTCAACGCAAGTCAATCTCACAAATGTTCACACAACATTTATAGCAGTTTAGGTTTAGATTGAATCAAGAAAATACATGAAAAGGCGGATTGTCACACTAATCATCTTTCACCACAACATAACTTTTAGAATTTATTCAACCACGACTTATGATTTCAAAAATATTATGATGCCAAAAGGCCTACTTATCATGTTTAATTTTCAACATACATGTAATCTTCTACTTGTAACTACTATTTGTATCCACTTCCTTTCCACGTCATATTGAATAATTTGGTTGCCAGCAACATCTTAATATCCACTTCCTGAAATTCGACTCAAGCCTCCATTGCCATTTCCTGTGTTTAACCCATTTGCTTCCAAGCTTCCCACCTAGCTTATCATCAACCAACACTACCATGTTCTATATTCATAAGATGACTAGTTAGTCATTTCACAACATGGTATTTACACACTATGGGTCCTTTACCACACAAGTAAATTTTCTTCATTTTTAGGCGTTTGACTTTTAAAAGTCAAATTGTCCAACAACTTAGTCATCCATATAAACACATATTCGTACATATAACATCAAGTTTCTAATCCCTTCAAGTACACACATGTTAATCACAATATTTAACAACAATCAACACATGCATATTACATGTATAGTTAATTATGCACATAGTACTTCATGGGTTATGCTTATTAACGATAACTCACCATTTCTCAACTTTAGTTACAACAAACTCACTTGCTAAGCATACATGACAATTCATACTCATGCACAATCAACTGTAATGTTTCTTAATATTAATCTAACAACAATTAAGCATGTATCCAAGTATATAAATCCACTTAGGCATTTCATCAAACACTTGGTGTGCATAAAATTTCTACATGATTTTTACAACTTATCTAACCAAGGGTATAATCCATTTAAGCATGATCTTCAACCAAACATTCAAATTAAGCCACAATTAACACAACTTTCATTTAATCGCATAGAAATTCATATTCCTCATGAACATTTAATCACTAGGAATCACATACCTCCTCAAGCATTTCACAACTTCACCAACCACACTAGAAACTCACATACGACATCATATGCATAGAGTTTTATCATAACTACCATTATTGTAGCTATAGCCATGATCAATTAACACTACAAAACCTTTAATTTGGTGTTTTATCCACTTTTCTCATAACCTAATATGAGGGTTACGAATTTTAGAGATGGGGAAGAGTTAGGTTCACTTACATTGAGATTCCTTAGCAATCCTAGCTCATAACCCTTCCTAGAACACGAAATTGAGTCATGCAAAGCCTCAAATTTCGGATTTACGCTTCAATCTAGCTTGGATTTAGGGCCTTGGTCGCTAGTCTTCACAAGAACGCAAAGCTTTCTTGTTGTCTGACCAACTTCACGACCCCCATCCCCCTTTTAGTAAAAAATTTGTTTTTGACACATTTAGTAAAAAAAATATTTTTTACACATTTGGTCCCACCACTTAAGATATATTTTGTTAGTTAACAAGACAAGTCCCTCCACCTTAAATGTTAATTATTTTAGGTCAAGATTTTGCCCATTCAACTAACTTTGTCCATGTAATTCCCAAAAACTAATTTAGGGAAATAACTAACCGACCCGATATAAAAATTAACTTACTTTTAAGTTAATTACTCGCCACTTTTATATCTTTCTCTTTAAATGTAAAATTAATAATTCACCGTTGACGAGTTGCAGTTAAAATATTCATCCCGGATTTTGGGATGTTACAACGCATTTATCACATAAAAAATATTCATCACATAAACCGTACGCCTGATTGAAGGTTCGCAAACCAACAATTGGTAAGAATGTTTGTCCACGTGTTCAATTCCCCTCTCGAGGAACCTCTATGATTATTGTTGGGTTCCTCTCAAGAATCTCAGCGTTGGGACCCCGTTCAGTCCCCCGTAAGAACCTTAACATCATCATGTTTAGTTCTTTGCAAGGAACCTCACATTAGATGCTCCGGAGCCTTAAGAATAAAGTTTCCCAAATAGCATACAATATCAAGCATGGCAACAGTATTTGCCACGATATCACCAAGATACAACAAGTAAATGTATTCAACAGTATTTGTCTTTGAATAGGAATTATGAATGTTTGAATAATTTAAGTTTCGTAATGTAATATGACTTACTTGAAAATAATGTAATAATAAAGAATAATGTTTATGCGTGTTTTCCACCCCAAAATAGTTTAATTATTCATCTATTTAGTAATTAATCCAAGCGAACTCCTTCCCAAGATTCGGGACCCGCAATGCGAACTCCTCATGCTTCGCTCTTGCATGGGTGTTACCAAGCTCCTTTTCGGCCTGCGGACCTGTCCCCCCGCCCACATGCAAGGGGCGGCCTCCGGCTTTGATAAGACCCTGCGCGAGACAGTTGAAAACATTGTGGTCTGTGGAGGGGCCTATTTTGGGGACCTTCAGTGGCGGCTCGCTTCCCTGCCTATCCGGCACGGAGGGCTCGGGGTTTCTTCGGCTATGGAGGCCTCGTCTTATGCGTTTGTAGCGTCCAGGGCCCAATCCTGGGGGCTGCAGGACCACATCTTGCGGGAGAGCGGGGTCTGTGGCATGGACTCGGATTATACTTTCGCTCTGGCGGCCCTGCGTGACATCGTACCGGGTTTTGATCTTAGCGGTTTCTCTGATAAGGACACCGCCCCCCCCCCCCCAAAACCCCAACATGTTTTGGCGAATGCCCTTTCCAGCAAAATCGTGTTGGATATGTGTCACACCCCCAAAAATCCCACGCGCGATAACGCGCCGCAGGGAGCGTGACAAACCAGGATCGCCGTCCATTAGTTACACCAAACGACCAGTAATTAATAAAAGTTGTATATTTCATTAAAATATAAATTCAGAGTGTTACAATTGCGGAAGCGTAAATACAATTAAATTATTTATGTAAAAAAAAAACATCGTCACCCAAGGTGACGTGGCTTGTTCAAAGACACAAAAAGGGTTTCAAAGTCTCATGCATGCGTACTCGTGATACTCGAACATCTGCAACCTGAGAAATAACATGCTAAAAAGTGTCAACACAAAGGTTGGTGAGTTCACAGGTTTATCAGTTCAAAAACAATTCCAGTTAATGTAAATCGACTGTTCAACAACAGTCCTAGTTCAGTGTAAATCAACTGTTCCTCGACAGTTCAAGTTTAAGTTCAAGGTTGACTGTTCAACAACAGTTCGAGTTCATGTTCAAGTTCAGTTAATAAAATCCAGATAATATATCAATAGCTAGCTAGGCTATTTTCAAGAAATCAGTGCACGTTTGACTAGATAAACTAGCTATCCAGTTACTGAAGCTCGACAGGTTCAATTGTGCCTCGTTAAGACTAAGAAGTATATAACACCCGTTCGATATCCAATCGAGTCAGCGCGAATGACCCGGGTGGGGCTTGTCAGGCCCAGTAGATCTACCAAATAAGTTCCCGCTGATGTCACATTGACAGTAACTCTAAAAGTGAGGACTTTATCATAAGTGTGCCACTATCATTCAGGTGATATAATTATCTAACAGTTCAAGTGTTTGCATGTTAATCTCCCCCAACAAGATTAAAATAAGTAAAAGGGGCCGTGAAACTCACCTTAGGTTGCATAGCAAAGTTCCAGATAAACAGTTAAATCAAGTAGCAAGAACGAGTCTTGTGTAAGCAATTAATCACCTAACGAGCATAAATGTATAAGTGTGTGTTCTATAAACTATTAAGTCTAACGTAAACGATAAAAACGAATGATCGTGGAATTCAAAGCAAATCGAGGATGGCACGTGTGCCAAATCCGAGCGATTATAGAAATAACAGTTCAAGTGTTTGCATGTTAATCTCCCCCAACAAGATTAAAATAAGTAAAAGGGGCCGTGAAACTCACCTTAGGTTGCATAGCAAAGTTCCAGATAAACAGTTAAATCAAGTAGCAAGAACGAGTCTTGTGTAAGCAATTAATCACCTAACGAGCATAAATGTATAAGTGTGTGTTCTATAAACTATTAAGTCTAACGTAAACGATAAAAACGAATGATCGTGGAATTCAAAGCAAATCGAGGATGGCACGTGTGCCAAATCCGAGCGATTATAGAAATAACGCGAGGAAACTCAATACATATCAATATTGTATATTTTCTAAGTTCAAAGGTTTCAAAAATAAATATATATAATATATATATTTAAACCGAACGTGCTATGACGTTAATAACGGGTTCGCGAAAACAGGATTTAAAAGTTCACATAAAATATCTAACCGTTTTAATAATTCCACTAGGTGCGTAAATACTAATCTATGAAATATATATATATATATATATATATATATATATATATATATATATATTCCTCTTTTTATGTAAACCCAAAGTTTTATATCAATATATATATATTTATACATAGATGTTAATATATATATATTTTTTTTAATTTAACAAGACAAGCTAAACATATTTTACAATTCATAATACGATTTACGAGGTTTAATGGTTCCAAATATGTTTTTACAGGTTTGAAAATATGATAAGAGATGCCTTTGATTCAAAATCTATTGATCAAATGCTCAAAGAATACAAAAATGATAAAAAACAGAAAACTTGGAGGTCACCGGGGTCGAACTCGTGACCTCTCGTTCACACAACAATGCAATAACCACTAGGCTAAGGAGTCTGGATGGTTAATATTTTGTTAGAAGGGGTTTTGATCACTAACTGTATGCAGAAACGAGTTTTTATAAAAATCAAGAAAAGTTTTGAGATGCGGGGTGTCGAACCCGCGACCTCTGAGCACCAAACCAAAGCCTTAGCCACTGCGCTAGGCTTGCGGATGTGTTTCATTCCGAAAATAAATCTTTTATATTATCCCGACTCGTCACCTTCTTCCCCATATAACCCTAAACTCGCCGGACCTTTATTCCGGTTGCCGGAAAATCATAAAAACACAAACGAGACATGGGAAAATGTGCGATTTACATGGAGATTGTGTTACCTTGAGTTGGGGATGACAAACGATGCATTCGATGATGAGAATCGAACCCGAACTCGAACCGAACACGAAGCGGTTTGCTCCTGATTGCTCGACTGCGGATGATGCTCGTTACCAGGTGTTCACACGGTTCTGCGGTGGTGGTGTAGTGGTGGTGAACGAATGAAATCCGAAAGCTGTGTTGGTTGTGGTTCTTCTTTGCGGTGGCTCATCCGAGACTAAGCGGGATGATCCCTAGAATGTGTGTGGCTCAAAAAGGATGCTCGAATGATTGAGGGACTAGTTAACTGTGAATTAAGAATGTAACCGATGGCTTATAATCCAACTTGAATGCGTCGGTTACCAAACATGGAGAGTCACCGTCGGTGACAGTTTTCTTTACATCCAAATCGACTTAGTAAAAATGACAGCTCTAGTCCTTGGGATTTTTACATAATATGAACATAGGTTTCCATAATTACAGAGTAAGTCCCTCAGGGTTTGTGAAATGGTGTTTAGTTTTAAGAAATGGCAATAATAACCCCTCGATGTTGACAGTCGTTAATTAGTCCTAACGGGGTTAACGTAGAATAACTTTAACGATATATATACACGCGTATAATCAATGTATATCGTTTATAAAATGTAAACATTGGTTCGCTCACATAAAATCATAGCTATAAGCTCATAAATATATATTGAGTTCACATGAAATTATAAACCTGAAATCATAACGATACATATATAACTTCACATAAAATCATAAAAACTTTACCTGTAACTACGTGACACTTGTCACATAAAATCATAGAATATAATGTGCATATACATACGTACATATATATATATATATATCACATAAAATCATAAGAATAATTGTCACATAAAATGACAAGGTGTTCACATAAGATTATAGAATATGATTAACATAAAATCATAAAATATAAAACGTCTAGACTCGATCAAGTGTATGCTCGTATAGTGACGGTTATACAAACCCTAATTACTAAGGTCAACACCAGTCATTCACATAAATATTCACACACATTTATAGTGGTTAAAGTAAATATTCTTACAACAATTATATACTTTTAAGTTTATTTAAATTAGGAAAAGTCTTAAAAAGACGGATTGTCACAGTATCCCCTTGTTGAAGAATTTTCGTCCCGAAAATTTAATAACGTGGTTAACAAGTTGATCACAAAGGAAGGAAAAAAAATTTCTCAGTCGTCACATCATCCCCTTGTTGAAGAATTTTCGTCCCGAAAATTTAAGTCGGTAATAATTGATTCAAGAATCGAATTGACGGAAACATAACGAAAGAATCCAAGTTCCTTACTCCAAAAGGAGTCAAGAATGTTATGATCACGAATGTGTACCCGATGTTGAGAAAATATCAAATGTTTAGAGGATTTCGAAAATAATTCGAACCGGAAATATAGAAAAACGATTTTTCTTATCAAGCGTTCTCCTACGAGAAGAGTTAGGCAAATGTAGTACAGGGATCGTGTTGTGTGGCCTGGCCAAACAGAGTGACACGATAACATAAGTATCTAAAATCAAAGTTTCAATACGAAGAAGGATCATAATACGCCTGAGTAGTCTCCAGCTACTGTACCCAATGCTGGCAAGGAGGTTTCCATTTCATGTCTGGTTTTCGGTTAAGACGTTCGCATCCGTTAATAACCTGGATGAGTCGAAGAGAATGGAATTTGAGTATGTGAGAAAATTGTGCTTGCATCAAGTCAATCAGTGTTTAATAAACCATTGTCTAACAAAAACGTAAACGTCTGATCTTACCTACCAATTAGCAATTAGCATAGAATTACACAAGACTGATCAAGTTAACATGAGGTCCCATTGATTGACTTAGTACTTTTATGATCAATTAAGTCACACATGCTTCATAATAACATTAAAATTTACATTTCATGCAATAACGGTTCAAACAACATACGAGTCTCTACGAAGGTTTCTTTTTAAAGGTTTATTCGGTCAAAGCGTACTAGCATGCAATCTATCATGAAGGCTTCACCATACAACACATACAATTGTCCCAACACCTTATATACTACCATACAACCCTAGCATGGCATATCTCTAGCATATGAGTTCATAAACTAACCAACACAACCCATACGGTGCAAAGTTGACGGGGCAACTTCACACAGTCTTGTCATTCCCACCGAAGTAGGAGACTTAGGACCTTGTATGGTGTATGGTTTTCATACTCAATCAATCCTGACACGTTTCATACACATAACTAATCATGCAATTCTTACGCAGCTTATGTTTAAACCAACACTTCAATAATTAACCAGTTTCTAGTCCCTAAACATAGGATTAGATTCTCAAATTTAGCATGCATAAACACATATGTTTTGTAAACATTTATCATGAGAAGGTCAAAAGAAAACAAACTATTTATCGTGGTTAAAATGGTTCAACAGTTGCTCACATACTAAAATATAACTGGCAACATACAAAATGACTGAGGTCCAATGAGAAATGTGACAACTGCAACTTCCCAAGTTAACCCCGTTAACTTTTCCCGTTAGTTCCGTTAGATCCGTTAGCAAAACCCATGGCCCGTGATTCAAATAATTGTATGTGGTTCATATTTATTTGCTATCTAATTTTTATGACTTGATTCGTGAAATCATTTCATGACTTTATGTGTTACTTGCAAAATTCACGTTTTCGGGTGAAACCGGATTTCGTGCGTAAATTGAAATTTTTATGAGTAAATGATATTCATACTAGTCCCGACTAAACATTACATGTTAAATGAGTTTAAAGACAATTAGAAACATTTTGGAAGTTTTACTTTTCAAGTTTTAGTTAAAAACCCATTTAAAATGTGTTATGTGTTAAAGGTGTTTAAAATGGAAGTTGAGGGACCATTTGTGTAATTACCCTAAACTTAAAATCTGCCTAAAGACCACCCCTCCCCTCATTTTGAACGCCACTTTCTCTTCTTCCCTTCCTCCCTCACGGCTCTCACACCCAACACACACACACACATCTTCAATTTGTTTGAAGTTTCTTCAAATCAAGCAAGATTCAAGGCTTCCCAAGTCTATACAAGCTTCAAGAAGTGTACGGAAGGCTTTAGTTTCAGCTCATCTTCCTCAAAAATCTGTCATCTCGCCCCAAGTTGTAAGCCCTAGAAATCATTTCTTGAAATTTGTTGAATGCAAGTGTTAATCTTGTGTTTATGTGTTGTTTGGAGTGTGAAACCACTCATGAATCATGTTTTATGTTAGAACAAGTAGGGTTATGATTTTGGACAGATTTGAGATGTTATAGTGGCTGTGATTTTCATGTGGTTAGATGGTTAGATGTGTTCTTGAAGAATTTGGGTGTATGAGTACTTGAAAGTGAAGAATATATGCTTATATGCTAGTGGTATACTTGATTTTTGCTATGATTGTTGTATGATCGTTATGACAACTAGGAATGCATGACAATATGATATCTAATGTGTTACAAGTCTTTACACGAAGTTAAACGAGCAAAAGATTGACCAAAACCGTGAAAATGTAATTTATACAACTACAAATTTTGGACAGATTCGGCCAGATTTTTAGGCCAACTTGCAGAGGTCATAACTTGCTCAATTTTGCTCGAAACTGATTGATTCTTTTTCCCTAGTAAAGTAGGATGTCTTAGCTTTACAACGGCTACTCGCACACTTTCTAAAACCTCCGTTTGGTCACCCAAATCACTGCTGCAAGTTGGGTGCGCAAAGCTGTCAAGTTCAGTGAAAAGTAGAATTTTCAAATTTGTTAGGCATGCTAATCTTGTTATATTGACGAGTTTAAAATTTGTAAATGAGGTTTATATATTAAAACTAAGATCTGGAGGTTTTGGTAAACAAACTCCAAGCTTTGATCAAATTATGGATTAATCAAATTCAATTTGCCTACTTTGACCTTCTACAACAAAACTGATTATTGGTCAACTTTCAATAGCCATAACTTGATCATTTTTGATCGAACATGATTGATTCTTGTTGGGTGATAAACTAGGATGTCTTAGCTTTAAAACGGCTATTTATACGCCTTCTAAAACCTTCGTTTGGTCACCCAAACTGCTGCTGCAAAACAGGTACTCAAAGCTGTTTGGAATTTTAAAAAGTAGACTTTTCTAACGGGTCGGACATGTAAACCTTATTATGTTGGGGTGTTTGCTATTTGAAATTGATGTACACATATTAAATATAGGATCTGGAGCATTTGAGGTTTAAAACCCAAAAATTGAGTGAGTTATGCCAATTTCAAATTTTCATGAACTAGTTAACTATGTGCCAAATGGGTCAACTTGCAATGTGCATAACTTCTTCGTTATTTGATGTTTTCGATTGATTCTTTTTGCAACAAGTCATGTTTAACAAGTAGTTTAAGCCTGCAAAATTTAAGATCCAAACTCCTAAGTATGTAGATTTTGACTATGCCACTAGTTTGAGTGTTGAAGTTGACTTTCTGAGTCAACTTTAACCAAAATGGCAATTTTTGAATTTCTCTCAATCTGAAACTTTTGTATGCATTGTATGACTTGTGTGACTACATGAAACATGTTTAGGTGCTAAGATTGCTATTTTCGTCCTCGCGACACCTCCTAACCCGTTTAGGCCATATTTACCCAAACAGGTTGATTGTGACCGACTTGTTGAATCTTTTGTTGTGTATCAGTGCCCCCTAAGGTGAGTTCACTCTCTTTATTGTTATGTCCAGTTAGGGACGATAACGCGCAAGTGGTTGCATCCGGTAAAGGATGGTAACCCGCAACGGTAAGGTATTTCTTACTGAGTAAATTTCCGACCAATATCATATGTGACACTGAGTTGCTTTTAAACTAAAAAGTCCTTACATTCGGACCGTTAATATAGAATAGCGAGGTGATGTTGAGTAGTACTACTGGGGATTGACACCCCCGCTCAGCGGTGCACGGGATGCACCCTCCAACTGGCGGTCGGACTGAGATCAATATTAGCCTACCCTCCGTGGTCTTTCAAGACACGGGAAGGCAAAATCCATAGGTAACCCCTATACATTGTCAGACTTCGGTAGCGAACGATTCAAGTGTGCATAACTTAGGCTAGCTACCTACGATATGGAAATTTTACTGGTCTTATGATATTGATTGTGTTGTACCTGTCTTTATTCATAAACTTTTAGGTCTACCTGTGACGGGTAGACTGCTTTTAGTGAACTCACCAGCCATGGCTGACACTTGATTGTTGAATGCTTTTCAGGTTAGCTTGGA
>JBCNJP010007284.1:0-34079 GCA_039602395.1 Deinandra increscens subsp. villosa | reverse complement strand
TTCCGTCTCGCTCACACCCAAATCCGTTGACCGAGGTGTGACATAAATTGCAATGTCTTTATTCATACCGGGCCACCAATAAAGCTTTCGAAGATCAAGGTACATCTTATCCGAACCAGGATGAACAGAATAACGAGATTTGTGAGCCTCGTCCATGATAAGAAGATCGTCTCGATCGGGAATCTAGAGACGATCCAAGAAATAGAGAAGACCATCCGACTTGGTCACGAATTGAAGTTCAACGCCACAAGATAACTCATTATGCAGATTACCTCCATTGACCGAGGTGCTTTGAGCTTTAAGAATACGAGCATTAAGATTGGTCATATGATGAGAACTCTGAAAAAGGATAAGCTTGGCATGCTCTTTTCAACTCAAGGCATCGGACACGATATTCGCCTTACCAGGATGATAACGAATCTTGCAGTCGTAGTCGTTTAAGAGCTCGACCCAACGACACTGGCGCATATTAAGATCCCTTTGATTGAAGATATGCTGAAGGCTTTTGTGATTGGTATAAACCACACACTCGGTACCGTAAAGGTAATGCCTCAAGATTTTTAGAGCAAACACGACCGCACCAAGCTCGAGATCATGCGTCGTGTAATTTTTCTCGTGCTTCTTAAGCTGCCTCGATCCATATGCGATTATTTTTCCTCGTTGCATGAGAACGCAACCGAGGCCTTGATGAGAAGCATCACAATAAACCACAAAATCGTCTGTCCCATCAGGAAGAGTTAAGATAGGGGCTTCACACAACATCTGCTTAAGTGTCTGAAATGCGCTTTCCTGAGCGGGACCCCACTCGAAGGGGGGCACGGCAATACGGGAGAAATTAGCAACGAACCGCCGATAATAGTCCGCTAACCCAAGAAACGAGCGGACTTTGGTAGGTGTAGTAGGGGTACACCAACTCTTAACGACCTCACTTTTGGCAGGATCAACATGAATACCCTTGTCGTTGACGATGTGTCCCAAAAATTGAACCTCTTTTAGCCAAAATTTACACCTGGAGAACTTGGCGTATAGTTGCTCTTTCTTCAGGAGATCAAGTACCAGACGCAGGTGAGTCTCATGATTAGATTTAGACTTTGGGTAGATCAGGATATCATCAATGAAGACGATAACGAATTTATCAAGATAGGGTTTACAAACACGATTCATGAGGTCCATGAATATAGCAGTAGCGTTTGTCAACTCGAAAGGCATAACAATGAACTCAAAGTGGCCATAACGAGTGCGAAAGGTGGTTTTATGAACATCCTCCTCCGCGACTCGAAGCTGATGATAACCGGAACGAAGATCAATTTTTTGAAAAACAAGTGGCTCCCTGAAGCCGATCGAAGAGGTCATCAATACGAGGCAACAAATAACGGTTTTTTATAGTGAGTTTGTTAAGCTCGTAATAATCGATGCACATAATAATCGAGACCATAATAATGGCTAAATGAGTAATTGATTGATAATGGTTTGTAGGAACCAAATGCATGTGTAACATTATTTATGTTACATGAAGTAGTTAAGTAAATGCGTATTTATAATTTAATGAAATAAACTATGAATTATGAGTATGGGTGACGAATGGTTCTAGGAACCGTGAAGCCCAAAGTCAAGGGTTCTCCAATGACCAATTTGACCATAGGGAAGATTCGGATGAATCATGTAGTGAACAAAAGTTACGGAGGCGAAAATGGGCTTATAGAGTCCATGCCAAGTAACAAGAAAAAAAGGAATCGTAAATGGTTATAGAACCATAGATTCCAAGGCTAATATGTGGTCAAATTGGGCATTGGAGTAAACCAAAGGCAAGGACCCGCCTTAACGGGTCAGATGGGTACAATAACCCAAAAGTGGCTGAATGAATAGATACCAACTGCCTAAAGGCTAATTGATGCATAAATAGGCTGTCACATGAGTTTAGGATCATAATCCTTTAAAACTGTGTTATTTCCAATAAGTAACAAGCACTCGAAGTGCATAGAACCCATAAGGGTTTAAATGACATAATTAGCTTATGGAATTGATTTGTTATACATGTTTGCCAATGGATTACGGTAAAATTAGCTTGCAATAAGGACAGGTCATTGGCAATAAAGCTATGGGTGTTCTAATGGGTCAAACGGGTTGGTTGAACCCGCATATGCAAAGTTTGAATTCGCCTTGAATAAAGTATGTTGATGTGTATAAAAACATGTTTTAGAAGTGTTTTGTGAGTGTTAAAACACTCGAAAAATGATGAAAAACCGGTTGGTGAAATCTGGTAGAAAACAGGGGAAAGAAAGCCAAAATTTGACTAAGTATGGAACTGGCCGAAATTGACTAATATTCTGTCAAAAATGACAACTGGCCGAAATTGACTAATATTCTATCAAAAATGACCCACCGCGTACCGCCCAGAAATGATAAATTCTAGGCGGTACGCCCCAGAATGGAAAACAACTTTTATTAGTTTTCTTGATTATTTGATGCTGTTTATACATGTTATGCAATAAAAACTCACTATTGAAAGTGAGTAAATTGCAGGTAAAGGGAAAGCCTAGTGGGATGCTCATCAAGACTACGAAGAACCGATCACATCGAGAACGAACGACCCATCTTGTATGATGGTGAGAAGAGCTTATATATAAGTCAAAGATCACATTTTGGTGTCAAACTAATTATAAGTAAATTTTGTAAATGTAAACCACCATGATGGTATTATATGATTATCAAAAAGCATGTTTTGAACAAAAAAAATTCTGGGATCGAATTTTTATAAAGTAATAACTTTGTTTGGCATCAAATTGTATACGGGTGTTACAATTTGGTATCAGAGCCATGGTTTGAGAGAATTAAGTACTCGGAGAGTACTTGAACTCAAACCTTGAGCTCAAGGGACCGGGAAAAAGTGATCGGTTCAAGCTTGATGAAGCGTCTAGGCAAGGTACATAACCTTCAAATGATTATCGAAATTGCATTTAATATGAATGAATGTTCTTATATGCCTGTAAAGGCAAAGTTATTAGCTATCACTCGGGAAACGCACGGGGAGGTGTTTTTTTACACCTGAACCGGGAAGTGCGTGAGTGAAGTGTCCCAGGTAGAAGCGGGGTAATGCTACGGCTAGAAACCTTGTATAAACCTGGGGGGAGATATTGGCTATGACCAATATAATATATATGTGAGTGAAGTGTCCCAGGTAGAAGCGGGGTAATGCTACGGCTAGAAACCTTGTATAAACCTGGGGGAGATATTGGCTATGACCAATATAATATATATGTGAGTAAAGTGCCCCAGGTAGAAGCGGGGTAATGCTAAGGCTAGAAACCTCGTATAAACCTGTGGAAAAAGGGACATCGGCTACGACCGATATGATGTATAAAAACCTTGTTGCGGTAAGGGTAAATAAAAGTTGTAAGCTAATAAAAAAAATTGTAACTCTGTAGATCAATGACGGACCTTGATGGCGGTGATGCTACAGAGGAACAAAGAAGGGAGGCCATGAGAGCCCAAATATCTGTAAGGCGGGTAGAAACGAGGTAAAGCCTAGGCGAGAAACCTCGTATAAACCTGTGGAAAATTATTGGCCATGACCAATAAAACTAGAAAACCTTGTGATGGGCAAGGGAATTTGAAATTGATAAGTACTTTCGAATCCTACTATATTAGGATCATGTTATTGTCTTGTAAGAACCATATAATTGCTAAGCATGATACAACGGGTGAGAAAAAGGTTCTAGGGAGCCTCCACCGTGTATCATGTGGTATTTGATCATAAATGGTTCATCGGAACCATAGGTCATAAATGAGATGAAAATTTCTCAAGGTAACAAGATAACATTGTGACATATAATTAGACAATGTTGTATATTGAAACATGTGAATATTGATGTTTATGTGTGGTAACCTTGCTGTAGGTAAGGAAAACCCTAGAAGTGGTCAAACTTGACATTGATTTTGCAGGAAAATTGTACCCAAGCAAGTGGATGAATGATGACACATATGACTTCAAAATGCATTGGGCTAGGACTCGAATGCATAATGGTCATGTGCTATAAGGTACTACCAGGTGGGACTACCCAACCTGGGTTATACTTTGATAAATGGTAATGCATATACATGTGTCTAATTCTAGTCAAAATAAGAGTTTGGACGATGAGGTCATAACTTGAAATTGAAATATATATAAAAAAAATGGGAAATTGGTGAAGAACGACTCTGTAGGAGCCGTGAAACCAATATAATGAATGGGAAATTGGTGAGGAACGACTCTGTGGGAGTCGTGAAGCCAATATAATGAATGGGGAATTGGTGAAGAACGACTTTGTAGGAGTCGTGAAACCAATATAGTTAAGGGGGTAATTGGTGAAAAACAACCCAAGAGGGGGTCGTGAAGCTAATAAATTGAAACAAGGTTACAGTTGGCACATCTCGGATGTACAAAGGTTGAACCTTATATAAAGATGTCGTAAAAAAGAAAGATTAACGAATAACCAAGGAATTAATGAGTCGAAATGGTCATATGTTTTAATCGACCAAACAGTTGAGACGGTTGAATCATATTTATTATGCGATATCAAAAATGGTTAAAAGATATTGAATTTATATAATGTGATTGATTTTCAAGTGAGTTGGGTTAAAACCCAAGTCGAGAATAAAGTAAAATGAATTGTTAAATTGGAAATAAATGGCGTCTAGGCCCATGCTAAATTTGGAACATTTAAAGCATGGGTAGGTATTGTGACCAAGGGTCATGAGTAATAACCATGGATTATTGTGTATCTGGATGATAAACAATTCATAGGAATTGTACTAATAATGATGAGGCAAGACGGGTAAAGTCTTGCTAAACTTCATATTGATATGAAGTAGCTAAATGACTCTTAGGAGCCACGGCTTGATTAAAACGTGTACATTGATGTGATAATGATTAAAAGGAATCATAATTAATGTGGTAAATGTTAAAGGCTAGTATATGAGCCAAGAATTGATTTAATGGTACGACACATCGTATTGTAATAGATGGAATGATGTAATTCTAAAAAGGATTATGGGATGGTATAAATGGCTTTTAGAGTCATAGGAACCATCCAATAAAATGTACTATATTATCGAACAAGAAAGGTAAATGGCAAGTGACATGTTAAACCCTTGCAACCATTGTTCTACTGCTTAATATGTGTAGTTACAGATAGACTGTACAAGGACACAACTAGCAGGAAAGCCGCGGGACTAAATTCCGACTAGGATTACCGTCAAGGTAAACATGAGCAAGAAAGTTGTATACACGGATTGTGATGACACTAAGGTACGATGTTAATTACATTAACGTTTGAACCTCTTACGAAGAGGGTGATTAATTGAAATCTTGATTTTTTTTATCAACAAGGTTATGACATTGGTCATTAAAAACCTTGACCCTAAATGACACATGGAGTTATAAACTGTGAACTCCTAGACGCGTAAAATGGGGAAGATAAAGGGTAACAAAAAGCTATTATGCTAGTACTATCCTACGGGGAGAGTAAAAGCAAGAAATAAAATTTGTCGTATGATGACAAAGTTGGGGTTGATAAATGTAACAACTCAAACCCGTTGGGTTAAGTTCCTAGGATTACAATGGGCATTAAGAATGACCGTAAAATGGCCATAAAATGCGGACATTGTGTGACACCCGAGAATTTCAAGGTTAACTTCCGTTAGACAAACCCGTTAGTTACGTTATAAGTGTTAACTTAAGTAACTAATGCTTAACTAGGCCGAATACGTCCACGACCTTTGGTTGATCACCGAACCCGCCCATATGTGTTATGTGTTCATCATTGATTGTCTTAATGTGCAATGTGATTTAAATACATGACTTATTATTGTGAATAGCATGATTAATTGTAAATACTTGATTTTGTGAAAATTTCCTTAATTTGGTAGTCAGCGAAACTACCGAGCGAAACTATAGATTCGCCCGGTAGCTGGCTAGACTGATCAATGTACCCGAGACTAGAGCCAGTTTCGCCGGCCAGCGAAACTGCCAGCGAAACTAGCCCCTGATATAAATAAACTTAATGAACCCTAATAGCCTCATTTGCCTCATTTCACAACCAACACACACATACACTTCTCCTGGAGATTCTGGTCAGCTAGGAAACCATCAAGAACCATCATCTCAGCTTTGAGACAACACCCATTTGGATCCTAGATCAAATCGTGAGTCCCAAAAACTATGTTTTATGCCTTTCTATATGTTTTCTTCTTAAAGCATGCTCAAATCTACATGAAATCACTTGATCTCTTAATATGTTGCTTTAGGATGCTAGATCTACCTTAAAGTCAGAAACTTTACGTGTAAAAACAAACCATGATGATGATTTATGCTAGAATAAGTCTTTTTAGGTTAAAATGTGCTTTTTAGAGATTTAATGATCAAAATGCATGTTAAACATGATAAAGCTGCTTGATTTATGTTGGTAAATGCCTATGGATGCTAGATAATGAATTGCATGTATGATCAGAAGCTGTTAGGTTGATTTTTAGGCAAATCCGTATGTTTTTCGCGACCAGCGAAACTGTGTGTTCTCTGGGCGAAACTAAGTAGCGAAATTATATCTCCTTCCAGCGACACTGACCAGCGAAACTATAGTGTCGCCGGGTAACCTGACCCGACCAGCTCGAGCGAAACTACCGAGCGAAATACCTGAACGAAAGTTCAAACCAGTTTCCCTGCGAAACTAGGCTAGCGAAACTGCGTCAGCAGTTTCGGGCGAAACTAGCCTAGCGAAACTGTGTTACCGGGCATTGCCTAGCGAAAGTGCTGCCCGTGCACCTAGCGAAACTGCCTAGCGAAACTAAGCTAGCGAAACTAAGACCTGACCTAAAAACCAAACTTGTGAAATTTGCTTAAGTGTTATGCCATGACTTACATGATTATACTATGATGAAACATGCTTGAATCTGATTCATATGAACCCTTGTTTATGATCAACCATTGGTGTCGTGTGTCGGTATGTCGAGTCATAGTTGCAACGTGCTATGTTATGGGCCATAGTGACGTTAAGTAAAGATTAGACACGAAACTAATACTTAAGACCTAAACGTGTTCTAGGTCTTCGTTAAACAACAATATTCGGATTTCTTGAAGTGTAGCAGTGCAACCAAAGGTGAGTGTCACTAACCCGCTTACCGTGAGTCCGTTGGGCCACACAGAATAACTTAACGAAAAACAATGCTGACAAACTCGAGAGTGCTAGGCACCTCACTGATAAACTTGAGAACACGGGATGCTCGGCACCCACTTGATGAACTGAAGTGTTTTATGGGAACACTTGCGAACTCTGATCAAACTGCTTTTGAACAAAACTGAAAACATTTTAATATGGCTAGTGTAGGTTAAAGTCTAAACCATATGATATCACATGTTTTCTAAGGATGCCTTATAACTTAAAAGTCCTCAACTTAATTGTGCCATTAATTTGTGAAAGCGAGGGGATGTTGGGTAGATCTACTGGAGTTTGACAAACTCCGCCCCGTGGCACGGGGAGTGCACGGAGGTACAATATCAGCCTATCTGACCGTGATCCCGAGAGGACACGGGGGAGGCAAACCCGCGATGACTAGGTCCGCACCGTACGGGATGGCTCGGCCCCCACAAAATAAGTCAGCTTTGGTACAAACTTCCTTAGAGCATGGAACAACGGATTAGCTACCCGCGATATCGGTTGAGTCCTTTAACTTTACGGAACTAGTACATACCCGATGACGTGGTCACGGACAAACCATTTATACACTAAGAATTAAATACGAGCATTGCTTTTCACAAATAAACATTCTGTAAGTATATCTTGACATGAATTATGATTATGAGACCGGGCCAATGCATGACAAGCCCACTGTGAACTCACCGACCGTTAGGTTGACACTTGCGTGGTTTAAACTTTTGCAGATCGCTAAGGAGTATCCGGAGCGGGTTGGCATGGCACGAGAAGACCTTTATTTTAATTGAACTATTTGGGAATCTAAAACAACATTTATGTAAAGCACGTGGTTAGTGCTAAAGACAATTATTTTTCCGCTGCGTATGAAATTGAAGGCCTTGATTTTATAATTTGTGTTTGAACTAACCCTGATTCGTTTAGTATTTGTAACTATGGTTGTGGGTCCTGGTCTAGTCGCGCCCCTTAACGGTATAAACTCCGTTAGTGGTATTTTGGGGGTGTGACAGATTGGTATCAGAGCCATAAGTTGCAGAGAACTGGAATCATTTTGAAAACGATTTGGAAACTGCAACTTGAAAACCTTGGTTACAAAACGAATAAACAAATTCCCAAAGACAAAAATTTTTACGTGCCAACCTGGGATACTCGCTCTGCTGTGTAAGTAAAAGCTTAGTACGTACAGATATATGTATATATATATATATAAGTATATATATAGACCGTGTCTAAGTAGTCTAACGGAAAGACCTTAGGAAATTTTCACACGAATACGAAATGCGACCGCAAGTACGCACACTACTCTGGGGAAAGCGACAACGAAACAATGCTACACGCTACGTCCTGATTTCTACTACGACGACTACGCCGACGGTGACTTTATGGGAAGCCGACCTTCGACGATAGCATTTACGACGTTCTTCGACGACGCCTCGATTTTGCACAAAATTTTCTGGACTAATAGTGGGATAACGGGAACTGGCTAATATACATATTATGGGATATGTATAAAAATATAACTGTGACTGAACACTGGCTACTTTAACTGTTCAGCAAGATGTCTGGAAGAGGAAACGGAAGAGGTGGCATAAACATGACGCCTGCACAGCTACAAGCGATGATTGCTGAACATGTGCAAGCCGCGGTGGCAGCCGTCCAAGCTGCATATGCCGCACAGGGTAACTATTATGCCGGTTAAGGCACAAAGCAATTATATCATGACCTGTTTAATTTTAAAGTCCGAACTATTTATTCATCAGGAAACCAACACCACTGCACGTACAAGTCTTTCATGGACTGCAAGCCGATGACGTTTTCCGGCGAAGAAGGAGCTGTAGGACTCCTCCGATGGATTGAGAAGTCCGAGAAGGTCTTCTCCATGTGTAATTGCCCAGCTGAAAGCAAGGTTAAGTTTGCTACTGGTACTTTCGAAGGAGCTGCACTCTCCTGGTGGAACTCCGAGATTCAGATGATTGGGCTAGACGCGGCCAACAACATGCAGTGGGCAGCATTTAAGGATCTGATTATGGAGGAATACTGTCCCCGCGACCAAGTGAAGAAGCTTGAAGGCGAATTCCTGAATTTGAAGATGTCTGGGTCTGAAGTTGAACAGTACACTGCACGATATCACGAGTATGAGGTCTTGTGCCCCTCAATGGTCGATGCTGAGTTCAAACGCATTGAGCGTTACCTGGAAGGCCTCGCGCCTCAAATCAAGGGATTGGTGACTGCCAGCAACCCCGCAAACGTGCAGCAAGCCATTCGTTTGGCTCACAAACTTACTGATCAAGAGGTCGAGAAAGGTACTCTACCTGCGAAAGCCACCGAGAAGACTGCCTTGAGTGGCAAGAGAAAGGCTGATGATGAAGCTCCTGAAAACTCGATGAATGTTCAGAGTGTTGGAAACAGCACTGGGAGGTCCTATAACTCCCAAGGTCAAAGCAAGAGGTCTGGGAATAACAGTGGCAACTACCGCCAGGGCGGAAATGGTCAGAGCAACTACAGGGGTAACCTGCCCTTGTGCAACAGGTGTGGAAAGCATCATGCTGGTAATTGTAGGAAGAATATGAGCTGCGAAAGGTGTGGCAAGGGAGGCCACGAAGCAAAGGACTGTTGGGCAACTTTGCCCGAGCAGCAAAACCGCCCCAGAAGGAACAGCAACAATCAAGGGAACAACTATGGGAACAATCGGGGTAATGGGAACAACGGTCAGAACCAGAACAACAACAATGGGGGAGCCCGTGGCTGCTTTGAGTGTGGTGCTCAGGGACACATTAAGAGAGACTGCCCTCAACTGAGAAGACAAGGGAACGGAAACCAGGGAAATAACGGTGGGAATGGTAACGGTGGAGGTAATGGTAATGGGAATGGCAATGGTAATGGTGGGAACGGAAATGGTGGAAATGGTAGAGGTCGAGCTTTTGTCATGGGCCAGGGTGAAGCTCGCAATGACGCCAACGTGATCAATGGTAAATTTATTTTGAACGGTTTCTTTGCTACTGTTTTATTTGATTCTGGTGCTGAGAAAAGTTTTATTTCCACTAAATTTGCTAGAATAATTAACGCTAAACCGATCGACTTAGATGCTAAATATGTGGTAGAACTAGCAAATGGTAAACTTCATGATACGACCCAGATAGTTAAGGATTGTAAGCTAGAACTAGCGGGCCATACCTTAGGAATTGACCTTATGCCTTTCCCAATTGGTAGTTTCGACGTTATAGTAGGAATGGATTGGTTATCCGAGAATCGGGCTGAAATCTTATGTAAAGAAAAAGTGGTTCGTATTCCACTCGAAGACGGCAAAGTGTTAACGGTTCAAGGTGAGAAAGGTGGAACAGTCACCGGCATTATTTCATTCCTTAAAGCTCAGAAATGCCTCCGCAAGGGTCACTTCGCGATTCTTGCGAACGTCACTGACACGACACATCCCGAGCGCAAAATCGATGATTACCCGATAGTTCGCGACTTTCAAGACGTGTTTCCCGAAGATCTGCCTGGTCTGCCTCCATTTCGACAAGTTGAGTTTGGGATTGATTTAGCTCCAGGTGCCGCTCCGATCGCACGCGCACCTTACCGATTGGCTGTAAGTGAACTCAATGAACTCTCCGCGCAACTGCAAGAGCTACTCAACAAGGGGTTTATTCGTCCAAGTTCGTCTCCATGGGGAGCTCCGGTACTGTTTGTTAAGAAGAAGGATGGAACTTTCCGCATGTGCATTGACTACCGAGAGCTTAACAAAGTTACGATCAAGAATCGGTATCCACTTCCTCGAATCGACGATCTCTTCGACCAACTACAGGGTTCAAGCTACTTTTCAAAGATTGATCTACGGTCTGGATATCACCAACTTCGTGTTCGTGAAGAGGATGTTCCTAAGACTGCTTTTAGAACTCGATATGGTCACTACGAGTTCCTGGTTATGCCGTTTGGGCTAACCAATGCACCTGCTGTGTTTATGGACCTAATGAATCGAGTGTGCAAGCCGTACCTCGATAAGTTTGTAATAGTCTTCATTGACGATATCTTGATCTACTCCAAGTCAAAGGAAGAACACGAGGAGCATCTGCGACTTATACTGGAATTGCTCCGCAAGGAACAGCTTTATGCTAAGTTTTCGAAGTGCGACTTCTGGATCCGCGAAGTCCAGTTTCTTGGACACATTGTAAATGAGGAAGGAATTCATGTAGATCCAGCCAAAGTGGAAGCAATTAAGAACTGGTCTACCCCAAGAGCGCCAACAGAAATCCGACAATTTTTAGGGCTTGCCGGATATTATCGAAGGTTTATTAAGGGTTTCTCTCAACTGGCTCAACCCTTAACAGCCTTAACGCACAAAGGAGTGCAATACAGATGGGGTGAGAAGGAAGAGCGCGCGTTCCAAACGCTCAAAGATATGTTATGTTCGGCTCCAATTCTTGCGTTACCCGATGGAGTTGACGATTTTGTGGTTTACTGCGATGCATCGATTCAAGGACTCGGTTGCGTGTTGATGCAACGAGACAAGGTAATTTCCTACGGGTCCAGGCAACTAAAGGATACTGAAAAGAACTATACAACGCATGATTTGGAAATGGGAGCCGTTGTTCATGCACTTAAGATTTGGAGACACTACTTATATGGAACAAAGTGCACAATATTCACTGATCATAAAAGTTTACAACACATCTTTGATCAGAAAGACCTCAACATGCGACAACGACGGTGGGTCGAGTTACTAAATGATTATGATTTGGCCATTAAGTATCATCCTGGAAAAGCCAACGTTGTGGCTGATGCCCTAAGCAGAAAAGAGTACGAAAAGCCTCGTCGGGTACGAGCGCTTCAACTTACAATACATTCAGGATTACCGGATCGGATCCGTGACTGCCAACGAGAAGCTTTGAAAGCAGAAAACTTCGCAGCTGAAGCACTGCGTGGCGTAGATGGCCATTCGGAAGTTAAGTCCGATGGACTCACATACTATAATGACAGAATCTGGGTTCCATTGTTTGGAAATCTCCGTGAGCTCGTAATGGACGAGGCTCACAAGTCAAGATACTCGGTGCACCCTGGATCGGATAAAATGTATCAGGACTTGAAGAATCTTTATTGGTGGCCGAATATGAAAGCCGACATTGCTCGATATGTGGCTAAGTGTTTAACATGTTCAAGGGTCAAGATTGAATACCAAAAGCCTTCTGGTTTACTACAACAACCAAAGATCCCAGAATGGAAATGGGAGGATATCTCAATGGATTTTGTAACAGGACTACCTCATCGATCAAATCAACCGGATGCGATTTGGGTTATCATCGATCGATTAACCAAATTTGCACATTTCATTCCGATGAAGGAAAGTGATAATATGGATAAATTGACAAAGCTGTACATCGACAAAATTGTGAAGCTTCACGGTGTGCCTAAGACTATCATTTCTGATCGAGATCCTCGATTCACTTCCCGGTTATGGCAATCAATGCAGGAAGCATTGGGAACCCGACTAGACATGAGTACAGCTTATCACCCGCAGACCGACGGTCAGACGGAACGAACGATTCAAACCTTAGAAGATATGCTCCGAGCTTGCGTCCTTGACTTTGGAAAAGATTGGGAGACTCACCTTCCACTGGTAGAGTTCTCTTACAACAATAGTTATCATTCAAGTATAGGTGCTGCACCTTTTGAAGCACTGTATGGCAGAAAATGTAGATCGCCCGTGTGTTGGGCTGAAACAGGTGAGAAAGGGCTCACTGGACCGGAAGTTATCCATGATATGACCGAACGGATTATTCAAATTAGGCAACGGCTAGCTGCAGCACGTGATCGACAGAAGAGTTACGCCGACAAACGCCGAAAACCTCTAAAGTTTGAGGTGGGTGACAAAGTATTGTTGAAGGTATCTCCTTGGAAGGGAGTGATACGCTTCGGGAAGCGTGGAAAGTTAAATCCTCGCTACATCGGTCCGTTTGAAATTATTGGGGAAGTAGGCCCGGTGGCCTATCGATTGCAACTCCCTGCTGAACTCGATGGAGTTCACAACGTGTTTCACGTTTCCAATCTGAAGAAATGTCTGGCTGAAAACATCGAAATAATTCCCTTGGAGGAATTGGAAATTGACGAACATTTGAGATTTATTGAGCAACCAGTAGAAATCATGGGACGCGAGGAGAAAGCCCTCAAACGTAGCAAGATTCCGATCGTCAAGGTGCGATGGAACTCAAGACGTGGACCCGAATATACTTGGGAACGTGAGGATCAGATGAAGAAAAAGTATCCTCACTTGTTCGAGCAAACGTCCACAGAAACTCAAGGTATAATTTAATTTTGGGGACCAAAATTCCTTAACGGGAGGAGGATGTGACAACCCTAAAAATTTTGCTTTCTTTCCCCAGCGACGATAGCAACGACGACAGCTGATGCTGCGAACGCTACGACACAAGAATAATTTTCGGGACGGAAATTCCAATTTCAGGGGAATGATGTGACACCCGAGAATTTCAAGGTTAACTTCCGTTAGACAAACCCGTTAGTTACGTTATAAGTGTTAACTTAAGTAACTAATGCTTAACTAGGCCGAATACGTCCACGACCTTTGGTTGATCACCGAACCCGCCCATATGTGTTATGTGTTCATCATTGATTGTCTTAATGTGCAATGTGATTTAAATACATGACTTATTATTGTGAATAGCATGATTAATTGTAAATACTTGATTTTGTGAAAATTTCCTTAATTTGGTAGTCAGCGAAACTACCGAGCGAAACTATAGATTCGCCCGGTAGCTGGCTAGACTGATCAATGTACCCGAGACTAGAGCCAGTTTCGCCGGCCAGCGAAACTGCCAGCGAAACTAGCCCCTGATATAAATAAACTTAATGAACCCTAATAGCCTCATTTGCCTCATTTCACAACCAACACACACATACACTTCTCCTGGAGATTCTGGTCAGCTAGGAAACCATCAAGAACCATCATCTCAGCTTTGAGACAACACCCATTTGGATCCTAGATCAAATCGTGAGTCCCAAAAACTATGTTTTATGCCTTTCTATATGTTTTCTTCTTAAAGCATGCTCAAATCTACATGAAATCACTTGATCTCTTAATATGTTGCTTTAGGATGCTAGATCTACCTTAAAGTCAGAAACTTTACGTGTAAAAACAAACCATGATGATGATTTATGCTAGAATAAGTCTTTTTAGGTTAAAATGTGCTTTTTAGAGATTTAATGATCAAAATGCATGTTAAACATGATAAAGCTGCTTGATTTATGTTGGTAAATGCCTATGGATGCTAGATAATGAATTGCATGTATGATCAGAAGCTGTTAGGTTGATTTTTAGGCAAATCCGTATGTTTTTCGCGACCAGCGAAACTGTGTGTTCTCTGGGCGAAACTAAGTAGCGAAATTATATCTCCTTCCAGCGACACTGACCAGCGAAACTATAGTGTCGCCGGGTAACCTGACCCGACCAGCTCGAGCGAAACTACCGAGCGAAATACCTGAACGAAAGTTCAAACCAGTTTCCCTGCGAAACTAGGCTAGCGAAACTGCGTCAGCAGTTTCGGGCGAAACTAGCCTAGCGAAACTGTGTTACCGGGCATTGCCTAGCGAAAGTGCTGCCCGTGCACCTAGCGAAACTGCCTAGCGAAACTAAGCTAGCGAAACTAAGACCTGACCTAAAAACCAAACTTGTGAAATTTGCTTAAGTGTTATGCCATGACTTACATGATTATACTATGATGAAACATGCTTGAATCTGATTCATATGAACCCTTGTTTATGATCAACCATTGGTGTCGTGTGTCGGTATGTCGAGTCATAGTTGCAACGTGCTATGTTATGGGCCATAGTGACGTTAAGTAAAGATTAGACACGAAACTAATACTTAAGACCTAAACGTGTTCTAGGTCTTCGTTAAACAACAATATTCGGATTTCTTGAAGTGTAGCAGTGCAACCAAAGGTGAGTGTCACTAACCCGCTTACCGTGAGTCCGTTGGGCCACACAGAATAACTTAACGAAAAACAATGCTGACAAACTCGAGAGTGCTAGGCACCTCACTGATAAACTTGAGAACACGGGATGCTCGGCACCCACTTGATGAACTGAAGTGTTTTATGGGAACACTTGCGAACTCTGATCAAACTGCTTTTGAACAAAACTGAAAACATTTTAATATGGCTAGTGTAGGTTAAAGTCTAAACCATATGATATCACATGTTTTCTAAGGATGCCTTATAACTTAAAAGTCCTCAACTTAATTGTGCCATTAATTTGTGAAAGCGAGGGGATGTTGGGTAGATCTACTGGAGTTTGACAAACTCCGCCCCGTGGCACGGGGAGTGCACGGAGGTACAATATCAGCCTATCTGACCGTGATCCCGAGAGGACACGGGGGAGGCAAACCCGCGATGACTAGGTCCGCACCGTACGGGATGGCTCGGCCCCCACAAAATAAGTCAGCTTTGGTACAAACTTCCTTAGAGCATGGAACAACGGATTAGCTACCCGCGATATCGGTTGAGTCCTTTAACTTTACGGAACTAGTACATACCCGATGACGTGGTCACGGACAAACCATTTATACACTAAGAATTAAATACGAGCATTGCTTTTCACAAATAAACATTCTGTAAGTATATCTTGACATGAATTATGATTATGAGACCGGGCCAATGCATGACAAGCCCACTGTGAACTCACCGACCGTTAGGTTGACACTTGCGTGGTTTAAACTTTTGCAGATCGCTAAGGAGTATCCGGAGCGGGTTGGCATGGCACGAGAAGACCTTTATTTTAATTGAACTATTTGGGAATCTAAAACAACATTTATGTAAAGCACGTGGTTAGTGCTAAAGACAATTATTTTTCCGCTGCGTATGAAATTGAAGGCCTTGATTTTATAATTTGTGTTTGAACTAACCCTGATTCGTTTAGTATTTGTAACTATGGTTGTGGGTCCTGGTCTAGTCGCGCCCCTTAACGGTATAAACTCCGTTAGTGGTATTTTGGGGGTGTGACACATTGAGTGGTCCGTAGCGAAGGCTAAATAGAAATAATGACATCTTGGATACATATTTATATGCGGGTCTAAATATTTTCACATTATGATTTATAAAGGTAATCATGAAATGTAAGATTACCGGTGCATCCGTAGTATTTATAAAGGCTAGGGTAATGTCCTTAGATGACTAAGACCTGGAATAGGTTTTGGGGACAAAACCTTCTTTAAGGGTGGTAGATTTGTAACATCCCGAAACCCGAACGAATATTTTATTCGTAAATAAATGAAATGGGACGTTAGTCCATAACTCAACCCTTTATGCAAACATGAGGTTTAAAGTATAAGATAGATAAAATGAGGTCTATTTTAAATAAATCTCAAAGTTATGGGTTAAATTAATCTCATTGCCTTAGTTTTGGAAGCTATGGTAAATAGATGTAAGAGGAGGGACCATATGAGTAAAATGGTGATCTTAATTAAAAAAAATAGAACCCCATTTGGGGAAAAACTGAAATCACGATGGCAGGGGGAGGAGGCGCCAATATTGGCTTGACAAGCCTCCTAATCCTCACAAAAATCATGAATTCAATGGATGCATGTGCGAATTCGGTGAAAGAATAGAGACTACCTTCACAAAACTTACTTAGAGAAGTATTGGTAAGAACATATCCTTCATTGTTGCTAAAATTTCGTAACCCATGAGTGGGTGTATAGAAACATGACAAATTAATCAAATTTGTCACACCCCCAAGTAACCACTAACGGAGTTTATACCGTTAAGGGGTGCGAGCAAACCAGGACCACAACCATTAGTTACAAATACTAAACGAATCAGAGTTAATCCAAACATATGTCATAAATAAGTCTCAAATTACGCAGCGGAAATAATGTCTTAGCACTAACCACGTGCTTTACAAATCATTGTCTTAAAATTCCCAACTTAATTTAAATAAAAGAAAAGTGTCTTCGTGTGCCATGCCAACCCACTCCGGATACTCCTCAGCGATCTGCAAAGGTGAAAACCACACAAGTGTCAACCTAACGGTTGGTCAGTTCACAGTGGGCATGTCATGCAGCGGCCCGGTCTCATAAGCGTATGTATCAACGTATAAATAAGTAATAGTTTTGCAAAACAATTGCCAAGTGTTGAATTTTCGAATATGCACTAGTTAAGTAAAGATTAAAGCGGTCAACCGATATCGCGGGTAGCTAATCCGGTTTCCATGCACTAAGGAAGTTCGTACCAAAGCTGACGCAATAGAGTTCGGCATTTTCCGATGGTTTGTGCCTCCAGTTGTGTTCCTCATGGGACCCACAACTAAAATAGGCTGATATTGAACTCCGTTCGGCCTCCAACCGGTTGGCTACACATTTGTGTACCGCGGAGCAGGGTTATCAACCCTTAGTAGATCTACCCAACATCCCCTCGCTTCACAGATTAATGGTACTAAATTGTTGAGGACTTTTAAGTTTTAAGGCATCCTTAGAAATCATGTGATATCATTTGGTTTAGTCTTTAACCTACACTAGCCATATTAAAATCGTTTATTCTGGATTTCATTTAAAATCCTAAAAAGAGTTTAAGTGTCGAAATGGTTGTTCCGAATTTCATTTGAAACCCCAAGGATGGACAGTTGCAAGTGCTTCCCATAAGGCACTCCAACTTCCATAACAGATATCCCATTTGGCAATACCTCAAGTGTCAGCGTTGTTTTCCGTTAAGTAAATTCATTGTGACCCAAACGGGCTCACAATTATAGGGTTAGTGAAACTCACCTTAGGTTGCTCAGCTACACTTGTTAAATAACCCAAGTATTGTTTGCTTAGTGAAGACCTATGAACACGTTTAGGTCTTAAGTATTAGTTTTGTGTCTTATCTTTAACTTAACGTCACTATGGCCCATAACATAGCACGTTGGGACTATGACACGACATACCGACACACGACACCGATGGTTGATCATGCACAAGGGTTCACATAACTCAGCAATCAAATATGTTTTCATTATTGCAGAATCATGTAAGTCATGGCATAACATTCAAATAAGTTGCACAAGTTGGGTTTTGGTCAGATCATAGTTTCGCTACTTAGTGTCGCTACATAGTTTCGCTAGGTGCACGGGCAGCACTTTCGCTAGGGATTACCCGATGACACAGTTTCGCTAGATAGTTTCGCCCGAAACTGCTGACGCAGTTTCGCTAGTCTAGATTCGCTCGAAACTGGTTTGAACTTTCGTTCAGGTTGATTCGCTCGGTAGTTTCGTTCGAGCAGGTCTACTTAGTTTCGCGGGCGACACTATAGTTTCGCTACATAGTATCGCTGGATGAATATCTATACAGTTTCGCTGCATAGTTTCGCCCAGAGAACAGCTCAGTTTCGCTGGTCGCGGAAAACACATAAATCAGCCTAAAAATCAATCTAACAGCTCCCATACTTCATGTGATTCAATATTTAGCATGCATAATCATTTACCAACATTAAACAGTAAGTTTTAACACCTTAAACATGGGTTTTCACATTCAAATCACCAAAAAACACATTTTAAACCTAAAATGACCTAACTAGCATGAATCTTCATTATGGTTTGATTTCAAACGTAAAGTTACAGACTTTATGATAGATCTAGCCTTCCTAAGCATCATATCAGAAGATCAAGTGATTACATGAAGAGTTAAGCATGCTTTTTAAGAAAACACATTGAAAATGCATAAAGAATGGTTTTGGGACTCACGATTCGATCTAGGGTCCGAATGGATGATGTCTCGAGGCTGAGATCACGTAGGCTCGTGGTGCTTTCTCGACTGACCAGAAATTCCAGGAGAGTGTGTGTGTTTTTAGTGTGGAGTATGCAAAATGATGAAGATTAGGGTTTTATGGTCTTTATATCAGGAGCTAGTTTTGCTGGCAGTTTCGCTGGCCAAGCGAAACTGGCTCATGCAAATCAAATAGTTTAGCCGGCTACCGAGCGAATCTACAATTTCGCCCGGTAGTTTCGCTGGCAACCAAAAGGGGCCAATTTACATTCTATTATCAATACTAAATCATGCGTTTAAATCACATTGCACATAATGACAATAAATAAACACGTAGCACATATGGTCGGGTTCGGTGATCAACCAAAGGTCGTGGACGTATTCGGCCTAGTTAAGCATTAGTTACTAAGTTAACACTTATAACGTAACTAACGGAGATTGTCTAACGGAAGTTAACCTTGGAATTCTCGGATGTCACAAAATTGATGGTTGATACATGTTGTTTTGTTCATCTTTAGTAATACTATGATGATCAATGTGATGAATTTGATATGAAAGTGATGATAGTAACTCATAGATAGCTATGATGATACTAAAATGCTTACAACTTCATGTAGTTTGTAAGACTTGTATGATAATGATGTTTTAGATTATGTCTAAAGTGATAACACATCAAGTTTTTATCCTAACATGGGTATATTGAAGGATTGCTTGGAACTACACTTAATGGGTGGTTTCCTTATATTAGAATATTATGAAAGTGTGTAATCTGTGGTATGCACACTAGGTGTTTGATGAAATGCCTAACTTATATAAAATGCTTGAAATAATGATAAAGTGTAGGGATATTATACTATTAGGGAGCTTGACATAAGTATGACTATGAATTATGAAATCCATGCTTGTAAAATGTGTTTAATGGACATGTATAAATGATAAAAATCTAATTGTGGGGCTGTTTTGAAAGCGTTGTATAAGATCACTCGTATGATATACGTTTGGGATGTATGATATACGATTGAAAAGCTTGTTGTGAATACTATGTTTCATGTTTGAACACTTGGAACTAAATTTGTTATATAATGGGTCAAAATGACCCGTTAATATGGTCACTTAATTTTCCAGCATGCTGTTTGGAAAAATATTATGGTTGCTGTCCTGTTTTTAGAAAAATCGTATAAAATCAACCGTAACTCGGAAAAATGTGTATTTTATATGCTTGGAAAGCTCTATGAGTCTACTACGTTTTATGTTTGAACATGTTGGGTCGATTCAGCTGTTAAAAGGGTCAAATGGTGGCTTGAACAAGGGCTGGACAACAAGTACCACCCTAAGATATTTAATGAATTGATGTCGTGAGATGTGAATCGTTAGATTTATATAACTAAATGATTCATGTACTAAAATGTGGAAAATGTGATATATATATATATATATATATATATATATATATTGATGATTATGTTGTCTCACGAACCAAACAGGGAATTGAGTCCACTTTAGGCAAGCAAGCGGAAGCAACTCAAACGGAAACCGGTACTTATGGATAAAGCTCACGAGGTAACATCTATGCTATGTTACATATTTGGTTAATGAATCATATTTGCATTGATGATATAGAATGCATGATTTTATGAAATGTGATAAACTTTCCCTACGAGGCAAGTTGTTGAATTGCGTATAATTACAAAGTTAAATAATTAGAGTTAAGCTCTAAGAAGGTAATAAGTCAAAGAACAATGCATAATTAAATGGTTCATAGGAACCATGGCTAAAAGAATGTATGTCATTAGCGGTAAATGAATTGTAGGATTCATGCTAATGGGTTAAACGGGTCGAACGAATCGAAAGGATTCATCGTAATGGGTCAAAGAATAAAAGTTACTAATTGATTCATAGAGACCATAATAATGGCTAAATGAGTAATTGATTGATAATGGTTTGTAGGAACCAAATGCATGTGTAACATTATTTATGTTACATGAAGTAGTTAAGTAAATGCGTATTTATAATTTAATGAAATAAACTATGAATTATGAGTATGGGTGACAAATGGTTCTAGGAACCGTGAAGCCCAAAGTCAAGGGTTCTCCAATGACCAATTTGACCATAGGGAAGATTCGGATGAATCATGTAGTGAACAAAAGTTGCGGAGGCGAAAATGGGCTTATAGAGTCCATGCCAAGTAACAAGAGAAAAAGGAATCATAAATGGTTATAGAACCATAGATTCCAAGGCTAATATGTGGTCAAATTGGGCATTGGAGTAAACCAAAGGCAAGGACCCGCCTTAACGGGTCAGATGGGTACAATAACCCAAAAGTGGCTGAATGAATAGACACCAACTCCCTAAAGGCTAATTGATGCATAAATAGGCTGTCACATGAGTTTAGGATCATAATCCTTTAAAACTGTGTTATTTCCAATAAGTAACAAGCACACGAAGTGCATAGAACCCATAAGGGTTTAAATGACATAATTAGCTTATGGAATTGATTTGTTATACATGTTTGCCAATGGATTACGGTAAAATTAGCTTGCAATAAGGACAGGGCATTGGCAATAAAGCTATGGGTGTTCTAATGGGTCAAACGGGTTGGTTGAACCCGCATATGCAAAGTTTGAATTCGCCTTGAATAAGGTATGTTGATGTGTATAAAAACATGTTTTAGAAGTGTTTTGTGAGTGTTAAAACACTCGAAAAATGATGGAAAACCGGTTGGTGAAATATGGTAGAAAACAGGGGAAAGAAAGCCAAAATTTGACTAAGTATGGAACTGGCCGAAATTGGCTAATATTCTGTCAAAAATGACCCACCGCGTACCGCCCAGAAATGATAAATTCTAGGTGGTACGCCCCAGAATGGAAAACAACTTTTATTAGTTTTCTTGATTATTTGATGTTGTTTATACATGTTATGCAATAAAAACTCACTATTGAAAGTGAGTAAATTGCAGGTAAAGGGAAAGCCTAGTGGGATGCTCATCAAGACTACGAAGAACCGATCACATCGAGAACGAACGACTGATGTGTTAATGATTTGTAGTGTGTTAATATCTTTAATCCCCTGTTTTTATGGTTTATATTTAGTCGGGAACACATCACTTTGTGTAGTTTTGGTTGTTTCAGGTTTGTACGATAACGTGATGAAATCGGTTGAATTGAAGTATTGAAGATTAAAAGAATTCTGGAATTGAAGTCAGATCGTGTCGCGAGGGATGAGGCTTGCTCCTCGCGACACGACGCGTGTTGAGGTTGAAGGCCCCGACTATTTTGGCGAGATCGTGTCGCGAGCATGTGGAGGAGAGCTTGTCGCGCCACGATCTGGGTGCGATTTCGGCCAAAAATTAGGGTTTGGCTATTTAAGCCAATGTGAGGCCAATCATTCGGATCTTCTGCCTTTTTGACGACTTTGGGGTGCTGGTTACGAATTCCAGGAGATTTCCAAGCTTTCGGTGAAGAATTTCAAGCAATCATCAAGCATTCCAATGGCGTTTTCAATGATTTCCGTGTTTTCGATCGTTGCCATGTCAGGCTAATTTCTTTGTAATCACTTTGAGTGAAGGTTAGTGATTTACTGAGTTCAAACTAGGGTTTTGGATATTGGATGAATTTGTGACCAGTGACAATCATAAATTCAGTATTTGCTTATTTGATGTGTTTGACCGATTACTGTGTTTGTACCCCCCGCTCCCGGACTACCTTAATTGCATAGCTCTAGGACAATACTAAGTACATTCATAATAGTTGGTTGGATAGGATTGAATGAGTTTATCAACCATGTCTATGTGGTTTCTTTGCTCAATTCCCAATGTGCGAAATCAGTAAATTCACGAAACCGGATCTTAAAGTGGTTACCCTTAATTTCCATAAGTTTAATCAATCGTTTGTTAGCATAATTTAGCTTTAGTAATTTAGTGATAAATCAACCAATCCACTTTTACAGCCAAGAGGCAAATTTCCAATTTTCTTGCAATTTAGGTTAAAGTAATTTAAGTTAATTCAGTTATAATTTAGTCAATTAACAAGTGACCACTAATTCCCTTGGTTCGATACCCCGACTTCCACTACTGCAAATCTTTATTAAGTTGGGGATTTGTAACGGTCTCGACAAACTGTTATCAAATTGGCGCCGTTGCCGAGGAATCGTGCGCTTGTTTGTTAGTTGATTTAATTGTTTTTAAATTTTTTCTAAAAAATTCCAAAAATCCAAAAAATAGTGTTTTATTTTCATTCCCTGCATTTTATTCTGTTTTTAAAAAAAAAATTTAATTAAAAAGTCGGAATTTCACCTGCATCGTGTCGCGAGCCCCCACCCACAAGCCTCGCGACACGATAGGAGCCAATTGGACAGAAAGTTTTTCCAATTTTTGGCCCCCCAACTTTGTGTTTCGTTGCTTCTAACGTGTTCCTTGCAACCTCTAGAGCAGTGCTACGTGACCCGTTTGCTTTGTTTTGGCTGTTTTGCAGGTTTGTGCAAGTTTTATGCATACTAGGCATTCACAAAAGCAATCACCGTTAATCTACAATCCAGAAATTGAACGTACGGCTCGGCAGAACCGAGCAGAGCAAAGAAGCAGGAGAAACATGGAGAACCAGCCACAAAACCAACAACAACCAGTAATTCCACCTCAAATTGACCCCAATCTCCAAAACCAACCACAAGACCCGCAAGTTCAGCCACAAAACCCACAAAATGATCCAGCCTTTCAGAGACAACCATATCCAAACCTTGAAGACCCGTTCAACGGGCGACCAAACTCACACCACTCAGCTATCTCCCTCCCTCTCTCTCTCTCCATCTCTCCCTATCTCCCTCCCTCTCTCCCTATCACCTTCTCTCCCTCCCTCCCTCTCCTTTCCTACTAGTTGGTTAAGACTCAAGTCTCCGAGTGTCAACTTGCAATTTTAGCACCCAAAAGTTTGCTCAAACTTAGCCTGCTATCTTGCTCAAACTTTTTACTAAAAATGTGAATTTTGGTGTTTGATTAATTGACATACCCAGAAACTGACTTTCTTTTGTGTATTTTTGCATATCAGGATGTATGAGACCGGTCTCTTTTTAAAGAAAAATAGTCTCAGATTTTAGTTTGGACATTGGTGGTTTTGGTGGTGAATTTCAGTGAATGTTTTCACTGAAGGAGTTAATAATACCACTTTTTCTGCAAGACCTGATGTTGTATCTATCGCTTCTATCTTGACATTTAATTCCATCATCGGAAAAGTGGCAAAAATCGCTTTAGTGCATGTTTGGCTAACCATTATAAACCAACTTATTGACTTATTGGTTTTTTTAAAAAGTCAATAAGTTAAAAAAAATGTTTGAATAGTGTAAAAGCACTTTTTAAAACAAATTTTGGAGAAGGAGGTTTCTTTATTAATCTAAAAGCCAAGAAATCCTGGCTTTTAAAACTCCATTTGGCTTTTGGATTAACAAATTACTTTTATACCCTCAAAAGTAAAATGGCTTAGATATATAAAGGATGCCCATTTTGGTTATTTTACCTAAATAAGCAAATTCAAACATTTTTTAGAAACAACTTATTGACCTGTTGGCTTTTCCCAACACAAAAGCTAAGCCAAACATTTATTTAAAAACTCTTTTTCTAAAAGCTAAAAGTCAATAAGTCCTTTTGTCAAAAAGTACTTTTTACACCCAAATAAGCATTTAGAAGCTACAATTGAAGATGCGAATTCTGATCCAAGTGTTCTTAATTGAACCAAGCTGAAAATCACTCTTCATGACTCAAAATACAATGGATTTCTGAGCATGATGGATGGTAATTCTTTTAAACGTTTGCTTTGTTTTTCAACGAGTTTCTATCGGTATACTACTTTAAAATAAGAAGAGTATGATATTATTCAATATAATTTTACGAGAGTATCCGACCTGACCCGGCCCGAAAATCTAACGTCGATATCGATATAAAAAATACGAAAAAAGAAAATCTGCAGAGACAACGCAGACACACAAGATGGTTGTATTGCTATAACGCTATATAAAAAACAGAAATATGAAACATTGCGTAACAATGTTAAAATTAGAAACTAATATGTTATCCCTAAAATTATAGAGATTGGGGAATGAAATGAGATTTTAATGAATATCCTTGAGATTTCAGGGTTTATTTGTTATGGGATAATAGAATGAACGAGTGAATGTAATGGATGAAGAAATAGAATGATCGAGAGAATGAGATGGATTATTACCATTTCATCGTGTTGTTTGGTGACCATGTAAGAATGAAATAAGTCATTGTTTCGCGTTATTTTATAGCTAGTAAAACTGAAGTAATAAAATACAAGAAAAAATTACATATTTTGTCATTTAACTTTACCCATTTATCAACTTTTATCCTTTATCTTTTTTTGTTACACTCTCTGTCCTTTAATTTTTTTTTTCTTTCACCTTTTGTCCTTTTTAACGGATTCCGTTAAAATCCACCGTTAAGTCAAGGGTATTTTTTGTCTTTTTAGTTTTTAGGGTAGAAAATATTATATATTTTGTCCTTTAACTTTGCATGTTTTGCAATTTTTATCCTTTATCTTTTTTTGTTACATTCTCTATCCTTTAACTTTTTTATTCTTTCACCTTTTGTTCTTTTTAAAAGATTTTGTTAAAATCTACTGTTAAGTCAAGAGTATTTTTGTCTTTTTTACTTTTTATGGGTATTTATTGTACTTAAATAAAGAAGGAGGGTGTGTTATGTAAATCTGTATTTTTCCCTTTATCACCCCACCCCCACCCACCCCTACTTTCGTTTCAGAGAGAAGGCAGCCTCGATCCCCCTCCCACTTTCCTCTTTCCCGGTCGAATTTTCGGCGGCCTCTCATCTCCGAGCCTTCTCTGCTCTGACCAAACCTCCGACGACCCTTAACCGTCTCCTCGACAAACGTCGGCGGTCACCAGGCCACCTGCTTCACCGACGACCACCCCTGACAAACCCGATGTCAGGTCGATGGGAGGTCACCGGAGGGTCATCGACAATGTTCGATGGGATGTCGTCGGCCGACCGACAGTGGGGGTGAGGTTTTCACAGGTGATGGTTTAAGGTAGGGGTGTTCATGGTTTGGTTTCAAACCGCGAAACCGTCCAAACCGGTCATCGGTTCGGTTTCGCGGTTGGTTTTTTATCTTAACGAACGGTCGGTCGGTTTCAAAAATTTTAAACCGTAGTGAATGGTTTGGTTTACGGTTTATATGAAAAACCGGTCGTAAAAAACCGGACCGGACCATGTACATATAATATATATTATATAATATATACATATATATATATATATAATTATATATATACAGATAAATTACCTCGACTTCTTTTTTGTAATGAGATTTTAAGTTTTAGCGTCTAAAAACTAAAAATCTGGAAATTTAGACATGTTTTCATCCTAGAAATCTAGAACTTTAGTACACTATTGTTTATATTATGAACTTTAGTATTTGTATCACGTTTTGGTGGTTACATGTCCTACTTGGAGGTGGATTTTGTATTAACAAATTAGAGATGGCAAGTATAGTAGAGTAGCTTATACTCTTATTGTCTCATTTGATAAAGTTGATTTCGAATTTTCTTTTAATTTAAATTTTATTATTGTAAACTTATATCGAAAGCCTAAAGATCCTAAACCGTGAAACCAAACCGGAAATAGCGGTTCGGTTTGGTTTGGTTTTAATTTTTAACGGTTCGGTTTAGGTTTTCGATTATTAAAAACCGTAGCTAATGGGTTGGTTTACGGTTTGACTCAAAAACCGTATAAACCGGACCGTGAACACCCCTAGTTTAAGGTTAGGGTGGGGGTCGGGTGATAAGGAAAAAAATACAGATTTACATAACACATCTTCCTCTTTATTTAAGTATAATAAATACCCCTAAAAAGTAAAAAGATAAAAATACCCTTGACTTAACGATGGATTTTAATATAATCTGTTAAAAAGGACAAAAGATGAAGGAATAAAAAAGTTAAAGGATAGAGAATGTAACAAAAAAAAAATAAAGGATAAAAATTCCAAAACATGTAAAGTTAAAGGACAAAATATATAATGTTTTTTACTCTAAAAAGTAAAAAGACAAAAATACCCTTGACTTAACGGTGGATTTTAACGGAATCCGTTAAAAAGGACAAAAAGTGAAAGAAAAAAAAAGTTAAAGGACAGATAGTGTAACAAAAAAAGATAAAGGACAAAAGTTGAAAAATGGGGAGTTAACTCCCATTTTCATCCTTGTGGTTTCCTCAAATATGTCATTTTGGACTAAAATGACATATTTGAGGAAACCACAAGGATGAAAATTGGACTAAAATGACATATGTAATTTTGTCAAAATACAATTTAACAAACGTTTTCTTTTAAAATTAATATCTAGTTTATATTTACATTTTTAATTTTTAACTTTCCTAATTTTAATTTTTAACTTTTATTAAATAATTTAATTTTATTTTGTATTTTTATTTTCTACTTTATTTTTATTTATTTATTATTGTTTGTCGTTTTTTTATATTTTATTTTTTTGTTCATATTTTTTACTTTTTAATCTTAAATTGTAGTTTTTTGTTTTCATAAAATTTTAAGATGAGAATAAAGATGAGGATAAAGATACTACTCTCAAATAGGGGTGTTCAAAAATATCCGAGTCCGAATCCGTATCCGAATTATCCGAAATTCCGTATCCGAATTATCCGAAAATTTCGGATATCCGGAATTTCGGATATCCGAAATTCGGATATCCGAGAAATTCGGACTTGGACTTGGACAAGAATTTACAAAATTTTCGGAAGTTTCGGATACCCGGTATCCGAAAATTTAAATAAATTAAAATAAATTTTATATTAAAAAAATAAGGAATTATTGAATACTTGGACTATGTTTATTTGTTTTATTGTTTTTTAGGTCGAACTTATGTTTATTTGTATTTGAAGACTTTGAATATGTTTATTTGTTTTGTCGTTTTGTCGTTTTTTTTGGTTAAATTGTGGTTTTTTTTAAAAAAACTGGATTTTCGGATATCCGTTTTAACTATCCGAGTCCAGTCCGAAATTTCGGATATCCGAAATTTCGGATATCCGAAATTTCGGACTTGGACTTGGACAACAAAAATTGATATCCGAAATTTTCGGATATCCGAAATTCCGGGTATCCGAAATTCCGGGTATCCGGTTTTGAACACCCCTACTCTCAAAGTATTCACATCAAGATCCCGATCCTCATAATTTAATGAAATTTCTAATTTTATAATTTTACTCTATCTCCATTCCTCATCCCAAATATTAACATTAGGGAGGTAAACTAAAACCCTATATTTAGGGTTTCATTGTTTATCGAACATCGGTTTTTGTAAGTCTTGTGTGGGAAAAAAAATGATAATAAAATTGTATTATTTAATTGAAATGGAGATAAAAATTGGAAATGAGATCTACTATGTTTAGAAACAAAATGATACATTTAGAAAATAGAAACTTTTAGTTCAATTATAAATATAAAAATAATAAAAAAAATACTATAAATGATTAATGACTATATTTGTTTTCTTCTAAAAATATGAGAATGAGGTATGTAGATGTGTTATATGATTATGTGAGTTTTTTTGTTTATGATCATCTTTAAAACTCAATTAACGAGAATAAGGATAGAGAACGAGTAGGAAATGACGTGATGCTCTAATATCTCATGGTATTTGGTACGGACCAAGAGAGATCCCCCAACTAAAGTTTATTAAAAATCATATTCAAAAATCAATTTCTTAGTTTTTCTTTAAATGGTTAAAATCATCATATACTTCATAATCTAAACTCACAATTATTTGGTTAAAAATCACCATTTTAACATAATTTAACCCTTAATTAATTACCTGTATTATAAACCAACATGTTACATGTTCATTGCATATGTGGATGCTTTTTCCATTCATTGAAGAAATATCAAAATAAGTAGATATTTTTGGTAAAGTAAAAATAATATATATATATATATATATGTATATATTGTATATATTATTTTTAGAGTAAATTACGGCTTTCGTCCCTGTGGTTTGCACGTTTTACGCCTATGGTCCCTAGGCTTCAATTTTTACGCCTACAGTCCCCAAGGTTTACGGGTCGTTACATCTGTCGTCCCTGGGGCTAACGGTCGTTAAAAATTTCTGTTAACTTTTCTAGAATGACAATTCTACCCTTGAATTTAAAATAAAAAAGAAAAAGAATATATAGAATTACAATTTTACCCTCACATTCATCTTCATTTGTTCAGTCACGCATCCCCGTCGTTCTCCGACGACCCTGCACCTTCCGGCGACTTCGCCGGCGTTCTAGCTCCCAAATTTTTTTTACCTAAATTACTTAAGATTAAACCCCAAATTAAAACCCCCTTCCCAAATGTCATCTAGAACCACCCTCCGTCCAGATTAACTCCGGCGACCCTCCCTTTCTTCTTCGATTAACTCCGGCGAACCACCCTCTCCCCCCCCCCATCGCTTATATTAAAATTACAATAATATCCTTTGTCCTAAATAAATAAAAAATAGAGAACTGATGTTGTCGGTCTTCTTCTCCGAACAACACTCCGCCTGCCTCAACAACTGCCCAAACAAATTGTTGATATATATATTACTGGCACCAAAACCCTCTCATAGTCTTCACCCTCCTCCCCTACGTACACCGCCATCTCCCCCTTCGGAACCACCCCACGTGGCGGCATAAGACTAGTTTCCGCACCCGGATCCTCCTGGACACGCAAATAACCCGACCGAAAACCCGAGTTTCTAGCGCAAATAGCGCATGCTTTCGCCTTGATTCAAGCACCCCAATTCAATAAACGGAAAGTGATCCGAGTGAGTGGTTTAAGTTTAGCCGACGGTATCTCCCCGCCGACGGATGGTATCTCCGGCGGATGCATTCGGAAAAGGGAGATGACTCTGCGTTTGAGCAAAAAGCCTCTGAATTTCTTCATTTTTTTTCACGAAAGTTTGAAAATGGAGCCTAAGATCGGAAGAAACATATGGGAATTAGAAGCAAAGATTGGAGATTTGGTTTATGAAAAGGGCCATGGGTCTGCAACTGACATGGTTAAACGGAACAGAGAGAGAGGGGTATGTTTGAAGCTTGTGGTTTGAAATTGTCTGTGTTTGTGGATTGTGAAAAACAGAGCACCGAGTTGGATCACAGGTGATTCATCTTCAAACAGCAACTCTGGTCATCAAAATTTGAAATCAATTAGAACCTAAATTTGATTCAAACAGAAGCCACAACCGTCCAATTCAATCCCCGATGGAAATGGTAGCAAGTAATTCCAATTCAAATGCCATCCGATTCAAACGCCAATGGAAACAGAAGGTTTCGCCGGAGATGACGAAGGATGGAGGGGTGGTGGGTCTGAGAGAGATTGGGGAAGAAGGGTTGCATATTTAGGAATTTTTTTTTTTAGGTATTTATGTAATTATTAATTGAATAAAAGGGCATATTAGTCTTTTAACATTCACTTAACAGAATTTTTTAATGTCCGTTAGCCTCAGGGACCAAAGCCGTAACGAGCCGAAAAAGGTTAAGGACCAAAGCCGTAATAAACGAAGTTTAAGGACTATAGGTGAAAAACGTACAAACCACAGGGACGATAGCCGTAATTTACTCTTATTTTTATGATTGACTAAATTGAACTTTAATGTTTTGGAACCATTATTAAAAGCCAACAGGAAAAAGGAAAAAAGAGAGAGATTGGTTGCGGATTGGATGTGATGGAGTACGGAATATTTAGTGTGCTATCAACTCTCATGATTCCTATGGATTTGTTTTTCTAAGGCAATAGAAGAGTCAAGAGTCGATTGACCGACACCATTGATACGTTTTTAAAAAGAAACTCATAGATCGTTCATACCATCTTTATTATCATAAAAAATTAATCACTATAGTAAAACCCCCCAAAGTGATGATAAAATTTAATCACAATAGTAAAACCCCCCAAAGTGATGATAGAACCTCTGACCTTAACATACCTAAGCTCTAATAATCCTTATTTTTCATGTCATTAAACCAAGAGGCCAATGACTCTTGTGAATTTATAGATCATGTTTTTTTTTTATGTGTGGTTTAAAATTAAATTGTGAGAAAAACTAATTTTTTTTGCATTGTTAAAAATCAAAATCTTATACTTTTAGATTGTTTTTTTACTATAGTTCTTAGATTTTCTATTATAAGTTACATTATAAATATATATTAAAGGATTTGAACCCTTAATTTTTAGTTATGATGTTTACATTTTAATTATAAGGATTTTAATTATAAGGATTTCTCTTGAGGACTACTAATCTGCTAATATTTCTTTTTAAAACAACTCCTAATCAACTAAATCTACCTAACATGCTTACTACTAGATTAAAATCCTCTAACTTCTAAAGAAAGAAACACAAGTTACAATCGGACCAAATGCTATTGAGTTCAAAATCCAAACTGAACTTACATATTTATTTGTGATATTTGTCGTGTTCAAAAATATATATATATATAACTCAGATTACTTAACTTGAATGTACATATTGAACGTTGTAAACCTAACATGTTTATGAGTAACTAAATACATTTTTTTTTAGTTTTTTACAGCTAATATTAATTAAAACACTAACAAGGAACAAGATCACAAAACATAGCACAAATTGAACAAGAGGATTACAAATAATTACAAATAAATAAAGATGGAAGATGAGACCTAGCGAATGTATGTGTGTAGATTCAAGGGTTTGAATCGGGCTCGCTATTATGTTACAAGAAAAAATGCTTACTTTATGTATATAACAAGGTTACCATCAAATCTTGATTACTTATGGACACGTCTTCTAAAGATATGTGTCAAACATGGAAACTTACATAGATTAGGGATGTTCAAAAACCGGTCAAAACTCACCGTCTAAAGTCCAAACTGAGATGAATCAATAAGTTTAACCATGTTAAAAGTAATATGGTTCTATATATTTACAATTTGAAAATACCAGGTTTCACCTGATTAAAAGGTGCTAAATCCATTCTCAAATGCAAGCCTTTAACGAAGGTGTTCATAAACAAAGAAAGAAGTGTAGAACCTCAATAGTAAGTCAACATTTTGCACCTAAAAGGAGGCATGGCATGGTGAAAGATCAAGCATAAAGAGATAGCATGACATTGTGTACACTTTCAAGGAAAGTCAAGCATAAAAAGATTACCTTAATTATCCCAAGATAGAAGGTGAATGATCCTTAGTTAATATCTCTAAAACATAGAGTGTTGTTAAAGAGATAGTATATGGTGGTTAAATGATGTGTCTCGTTAACAAAGAATTGTGAGTTTAAATTCTGCAGAATACATGTATGCTGAATTGTTATTAAAAAAGCATATATCACAAGTAGTATATATAATATGTAATGATGATCATTCATTCCAACCGATTCGTATTCACTCTCTATGCTCTACACATATTTCTCCTCTACTAATGATTCTCACGTGGAAAGCTAATCAGAAAACTCCATCATATATACAGTGAAACTAATAATATTCTTGTGTTAAAAAGGCCGGGTTCTATACTTTTTTCGGAGAATGTCTTCTCCATCTTTTTCGTCGGGGGAGATATTTGGCTTAATACAAAGTTTAGTTTTATTAAGGTTATGGGCTCATCAAGGATTCAAGGGTAAAGATTCAAGAAAACAATGAAAGAAAAGTTTGAAAAGTGTTTGTGATATAATTGGTTGTTAACATGTTACATATTTTTATTAAAACTATAAATTAAATAAGTTCAGATTTAATTTACTACTTTCTGATCATAATTGATCATAATGCATCTACCGTACACAAATATGAATTAAAAATTGAATAAACCATTTAAAGATTGAATAGATCTAAGTGACAAGTAGGTACAATTATCTTAATATTATTTAAGACCATGCTTAGACGTACTACAAGTGATTAATTCTCCCTATTTGCTAGATGGTGGAGACCTTTGTAAATCAATAACTAATTGACCAATAGGTGTAAAAAGAAGATAGATTTGATCAATATGTGTATTATGTAAGGGGTTTGTTTGTGCCGGACTAGCTCCTTGCTAGGCCGGTTTTTTCTGCCTGTTTTGGGCTTTAATATATGTGATGTTCAAAAAAAAAAATTTGACCAAATAATTGACAATAACTTAGATCAAAGGCAGTTATATATTTATCTATTTCTTTAACATTCTATCTTCATCATACTTATATTAAAACTCTAAAACTACAAAAGATTACTACCAATATAAAGTATCTTCATATCAAAATATAATAATAGAGAACTCTGCCTAGACACAAACCTAAAAGGAGCATGTCTAATGTCTAATGTCTTATTAGGTAGGTATAACTCCACTGGTCAAACCAACCCCACCCCACCCCACCTAAAGGTGCCATATTGTATTAGTTATACCTTATAGCTCTATTGTTTGACCAAAGATAATTAATGTGAGAGTATGTTGAGGTAAAACTATGAAAATGGGGTATGATCGATGTATATTTTGTAGATTCTCAAATCAAAGCCCGATATGAGAGACAAAAATCACAAAATACATGAATAGAAAGATTTAACCCTTTATTCTCTTTGGATATCTACGGGTATATATGTAAACAATGCAGTTGAAATGTGCCTTAAAGCTTATCACCGATTGCATATGTTAGGTTCGTGTTGAACACACACCCATAACAATGCAAAACATTAGAACACAAATATTTAACGTGGTTTGATTGATGTGACATCCGTCCACTCGTTATAGAGATTCTGGTATTCTCTCTATTCTTATATTTCATATCTCAAAATTTATAAAGCGTTCTGCTCTATTTGAGGATTCATTATCCATCAACCTAACTTTTTAATGGTTGTGTGAAAAAACAAGATAAATATAAAAAATGAGATACTGGAGTTTTAGGAAAATAGAGAATGAATTTAAAAAATAATAATAATATTATAATTGAGATGATTTTTAGTATAAACTAGTGTTCAGGCCCGTGCGATGCACGGCCGGGGGGGAATTTTAACCGGCGTTTAGGTGTTATTTTTCTATATATGTATGTAAATTTGTTTCATGACACCGGTGATTGTAATTAAATATAATATTGTATGAAGAATCGGATAGCGTCACATATTGTTTGATGGAAAGTTGGCTTCCATACGGGTATAAATG